>VZQC01012117.1:1279795-1338377 GCA_009823505.1 Rhizomys pruinosus
GGAATGTCTCCTTGAATTCCTTCTCCAGTTGCTTGTTGTTGTGTAAAGAAAGGCTACTGATTTTTTATTAGGTTAATTGTATCCTGCCCATTTGCTGAAGCTTTAATCGTTTCTAGGAGTTTTCTGGTGGAGTTTTAGCATCCCTTAAGTAAACAATCATATCATCAGCAAATAGGATGCTTGACTTTCCACTTTTCCAATTAGTAACCCTTTAATTTCCTTTCTTGTCCTTATATGCCTAGCAAGTGTTTCAAGCTCACTATATTGAAGAGGAATGTGACAGGGGCAGGGCTTGCGAGTTCCTACCTTTAAAGGGAATGTTCTGTCATTTCCCCATTTAGGATGATATTGGCTTGTGATTTCCTTTTTATGGTTTGATTATATTTAAGAATGATCCCCCCAATCCAATTCCCTCTAGGACTTTAAGCATGAAGGGATGCTGGATTTGTCAAAGGCTTTTTCAGCATCAATTGAGATGATGTGTGGTTTTGTTTTCTTTCATTCCATTTATGTGTTTATGATGATTTATTGATTTCGTATGTTGAACCATCCCTGCATTCTGGTATGAATCCAACATGGTCATGATGGATGATCTTCTTGATGTGGGTCTGTATGCGATTCCAGTATCCTGTTTAGAATTTTGGCATCTGTGTTCATTAGGGAAATGGGTCATAGATTCTCCTTTTAGTTTTATCTTTGCCTGGTTTTGGTAATAAAGTGATGCTGGCTTCGTAGAAGAATTTGGAGAATCCCTCTGTTTGTATCCTTCTAAGCAATTTCAGTAATAATAGTTGTAGATCTTTTTGAAATGTTTATTAGAATTCTGCTGTGAAACCATCTGGCCTGGGCTATTTAGTTGGGAGTTTCTTATTACTCTTCAACTCTTCATGTATTATGGGTCTGTTTAAGGCTGTCGATCTCTTCTTGGTTGAGCTGGTGAGTCCCAAGATTTCAGATATTCATTCCTTTTTCTTAGGTTTCAAATGTTGATAGGGTATAGGTTTTTGAAGTATCCCATATGATTGGATATTTTCCTTGTCTGTTGTGATATTTCCCTTTTCATCACAGATTGTATTGATTTGGAGTTGTTCCTTCTTTCTTTTGTTAACGGCTAGAAGGTCTGTCTTCTTGTTTTCTTTCAAAGAACCAACTTTTGATTCATTGATTTTGTTTTGTTTTCTTTGTTTCTAATTTCATTGATTTCCTGCTCTGATTTTGTTGATTTCTTCCTGTCTGTTGCATTTAGGGTTCATTTTTGTTGGCTCTCAAGTGCTTTTAGCTGTAGTGTGTAGATCATTAACTGTGCTCTTTCTGTTTTTCTAATGTAGGACCCAGGGCTATAAACTTCCTCTTAGGACTGTTTTTTTTTCCTCATAGTTTTTCTTTGTATGTCATCCTCCTATTCAGAATCTTTTATTTTTTTCCTTTTTTCCTTTTACCCATTCTTATTCAAGAGGTGTTGTTTAGATCTCCATGTGTTCTTGTAGGCAGTAGGGCTATACCTGGTGTTGAGTTGAGATTTATTGCACTGTGGTCTGATAGAATGCAGTGAAATTATTTAAATCTTTTGTATTTGTGGAGTTTTTCCTGTGTCCCAGTATGTGGTTTCGATTTTGGAGAATATTCACTGAGGGTAGAAATGTATATTCTTTGGGGTATTGGTGGAATATTTAGAGATGTATGAGGTCCTATTTGGTAGATTTCATTCAGTTCAGATGTTTCTCGGTTTATTCTTTGTCTCCTTTGACCTATCCAAAGGACTCAGTGGGGTATTGAAGTCCCTAACTAAGTACTGGGGTTAGTGTGTGACTTGTGGTCCGGAGGATTGTCTTTATAAAGTTTGGTGCCATATGTATATTCATAATTGTGAAATCTTCTTGGTGAATTGTTCCTTGGTAAAATGTAATGCCACCCTTGTCTCTTATGATTCTTTTACTTTGAAGTCTATTTTCTCTGATATTAAAATAGCAAAACCGCTTCTTTTTGTACATTTCGCTTGAATATTTTTCCATCCTTTCACTTTAAAGTGATGCCGGTCCTTAAAGGTAAGATGTGTTTCTTTTAGACAGCATATCAATGGATTCTGTTTCCTAATCCAATCTCCCATCTATGTCTTTTGATTGGGAATTTAGTCCATTATTATTTAAGGTTATGACTGATAGTTTTATTGGCTTCCTTTTGCCTTATTATCCATTTGTTGGTTTGGTTAGGTTTCTACTTCTGATTCTTTTCTTTCTGGTGCTTGGTTGGTGTTCCTTTCTTTCTGTCCTTTGAATTGCTTCAAGTATTCTCTGAGGGTTTGGTTTTCCGGACATGTATTCTTTCAATTGTTTATGCATGAGGTTTTTCTCTCTCCTTCAACATAGATCGACATTTTTGCTGGTATATTAACCTGGGTTTGGCATCTATCTTCCCCTTAACACTGGGAATGCTTTGCCTCCAGTTTTCTTGCTTTCAAGTTTGCAAATTAAGATGTCAGTTGTTTTTCTGATAGGTTTCCCCTTAGAGGTCACTTGTTTTGTTTTCTCTTATGGGACTTTAAGATTTTTCATTGTTTGGGTGTCTAGCATTTAAACTATTGATGTGGCATGGAGGTTATCTTTTCTGATCTTCTCTGTTTGGAGTTCTATGTGCTTCTTGTATTTGTATTGGTTTTGTCATTTTTTAGTTTGGGGGAAGTTTTCATCTATTATTCTGGTTGAAATTCTGATCAATACCTTCTCTTGGATCTTCTCTTCCTCTATTCCTGGATGCAGAGTTTGATCTTTTCATAGTGTCCCACAGTTCCTGGTTTTCCACTTTTGGTATTTTTTAATTTTTCATAATCTTCCTGAGGTTTTTTATTGTTCTGTGTTATCTGCCAGGTCTGATATTCTTTGTTCTGCTTCCTCCATTCTGCTTCTGAGGCTTTTTCCATTCCTTTCCTCTGATTGGTAATGGGATGAGTGTTTGATTTCCTTTTTCATTTCCTCTTCTAATTTCTTTAGGATTTCTACTTCCTTTTGGAGCATCTCAATCTCTTCCTGTAGCTCTTTGCTTCCCTGGTTGGTTTCCTTATCTTTTTCAGCATGGGATCTTTTCGGTGTTTTCACTTCCTTCTGGAGTTTGTCCTCTCTCTCTAGGTCCTTCTTGAGTTCTTCATTCTCTTTTCTTAATTCTTTGATTTGTTCTTTATAATCTTGTAGTTCTTTAAGTATGTTCCCAATTGTGCTTCTGATATCTGTGTCCTGGGCCATCCCCAGGGGGATCCCACTGTAGGAGTCTTCCATAGGGTTGGTGCGGGATTATCCTGCCCCTTTCCCCTGTTGTCTCTTCTTCCTGTTCCTGGCATATGGGCTTCTCCTTGCCTGTATTCCAATGTGAGTCCCAAATGCCTCTTCACTGTGTTGAAGGCTTGCTCTGCTTGCCTCCTTCAGTTGCCTTCGTAGTCCCAGTTGGAGCAGGGGAGGGGGGGCTCTTTAGGCCCTGGTACCTGCGCTTCAGCTGGTCTTGGGAGATCTCAGATCTCAAGACTCACACAACCCTACCTTTTATACCAGCTGGGAGGATAACTCTGCCCCCACAGCCACAAAAGCCAATTAAGCCAAAAACAACTGGATTAACTAGATTAAGTCAAACAATAATCAGCCTTGCTGAGGCACCCAACTCCTACCTACCTTCCTGTGCTTCAGCTGGTCTTGGGAGATGTCAGATCTGTGTGATTATTATTCAATGAACTAAAATGTAACTTAGCATGGGAAAGATATTAAATCAGGTGTAACAGGTAAAACATGAAGCGTGAGGCCACCCTGTATTCTGCCCTGCAAAGTTCTGTCTTCTGAAAGTTGTGTTCCATGAATCATGTTGCTATCATGAGTATACCTGGCAGTGGTTGCTGGATCTCAGGCCTTTCCCTGGGCCTGGAGCTTCCCCTTTCTTTTCTCTTATGGAGATCAGCTTGCTTTTCTTTGAAAATGAAGTGAATGAAAATTATTTTTCCTTGTAAAAGTTCTTAAGAATGCCATGATTTCCTTCAATATCTGAAAATGATTGGCCTCGTGATTTGTTTTCTAGGCCTTGCTTAAGGAATACCAACGTCTAAGGCAAATGATATTTGTGCACGGCTGGCCCCAAAGGCCATCATCATGCCAAATCTACCCATGTAATGGTTGAGCTTTGTTCCAGAATCCAGAAACACAAATCCAATTTAATTCTGGCTCAGAAAAGCAATAAGTATTTAAATTGGATTTCTATGGAGTTTTTTCTTATTAGGCTCAGCATGCAAACTGCTTTGTAGACATTTATTATTTAATTATTTCTAACAAAGGATCTTATAAACCCAACATCTATAATTAAATGGGAGCAAGAGCAAAATGGTCTCCATGCTAGCCAATATTTGCTTTGTGACCCAGAACTTGTACTAGAAGAGCTAACGCATTTAACCAAACACCAGGATCTTTGGCAAAAGTTTGCTTCATTAAATTCAGCTTTTGTGGATTTATACTTTTAAATTTTTTTTTATTTTTTAAATTTTTATTTATTTCTGTATGTGTATGAATGTACTGTCTGCATGTGGGTTTGTGCATCCGTGTCGTGCAATGCCACAGAGGTCAGAAGAGGGTGTTGGATTCCCCTGGAACTGGAGTTCTCCTGGAATTGGAGTTTCAGATGGTTCTCGGCCACCATGTGGGTGCTGGGGATTGAACCCAGGTCCTCTGTAAGAGTGGTCAGCGCTCTTAACCGCTAGGCCATCTCTCCAGCCTCAGATTTATCCTTTTAATTCAGGCTCTCAGATATATCTCTCAGTCTCTCCTGTATCTTACACAAAGTTTGCTGAAGTCGGTGTAAAGCAAAGAGGTGGCACCTGGGAGTTGGTCATCATTGGCTCCACTTCCCATCCAGTCATCCCTACCATTGTGTATTCTCCTCTTTCAACCTCAACAGTACTAAGGTTTCTTCCTACACTTCTACTCCAGGATCATCCTGGACTCATGTCCAATCCATATGGCCTATGTGTAGCAGGTTTGTCTTATCCCACTCTTCTGGAGCTTTACTGTTTCCTCTAATAAATTGCTATGGGAATGACTTAACTTGTGCTTGGGTTTTGTCTATTTTTCTCTAATGCCCTAGATTTTATTAGGAAAATTTCCCAAACAGACAGTGTTTCTGATGGTGGAGATGGTGATGCCATGATAGGGAAGAATGTAGGAGCCAGGCTTTTACCATGGCCTCCAGAAGTTGGGACATGATTATGTGCTTCCTGTACATTCCCAGGACCTTGCTCAGAGCATTGATAAGCAACCTATCCTTTTGATTTACAGATACTACAACCATAAACAAGCACTCACCTGTAGATTTTGCTCACCTAACAACTCACATAATGTCCTTTCCTTTCTTTCTTTGTGTGTGTATGTGAGGTACAGGTGTATGTGTGTTTGTGTGTTCACATGTGACTATGGGCACACATCAGTAATAGTGTATATACAAAGAAAAACATCAGATGTTGGTCCTTGCCTTCCACCTGACTTCAGCCACGGTTTCCTCAGTCATACAATGGGTATAACAGTACAAATAAATATGTGCCTTACATAGGATTGCTATAGGAAGTCAGTGCATTAATATGAATGAAATACGCAGGAAATAGTGAAGGGCTAGTTAGTGTTGTAACAGTCAGATGACAAATGATATTGCTGTCATTATTTTTATATTATTTTGGGGGGGTTTGCTTGAAAATAATATTTGTTCTCTAGAGAGAAAACAGAAAATAAAGCAGAATATATATATATATATATATATATATATCCATTAGATAAAGCTTACTGAAACTGTTTTACATATCTGTTCAGTCTCATAGACTATTATAATATCAGGTTGTAGGCCGGGCGTGGTGGCACACACCTTTAATCCTAGCACTTGGGAGGCAAAGGCAGGCGGATCTTTGTGAGTTCAAGGCCAGCCTGGTCTACAGAGTGAGTTCCAGGACAGCTGGGGCTACAGGGAGACCCTGCCTGGAAAAGACCAAAAAAATAAAAATAAAAATAAATATAAAATAAAATCAGGTTGTTTATTTATTGGTGCTTGGGGGGTTGCCTCTTTGTATACTCTAGAAATAAACCTCTGCCATTTTATAGATAGCAGAGGTTTTGCTCCCATTCTGTAGTCTACTTCTTCATTTCATGAAGTTTCTATTGCAATCCAGAGGCCTTTTAATTTCATGAAATATCACTTGTTAACTATTGCCTTTATTTCCTGAACAACTGAAGTCCTAATTAGAAAGTTTTTACCTGTGCCCATATCTTCAAATGTTCTTCCTACATTGTACTATAGAAATTTCAGGGCTGTGTATTTAATACTGAGGTCTTTGATTCATTTGGAATTGATTTTTTACAAAGATAAGGATGAAGATTCTTTTCCACATGTAGATATGTAGTGGTCTGGGCACCATGTATTGAAGAGGCTGATGATGTGTTTGTTAACTGATATAACATTTAAAGAGAATCTGGATATGCACACTCTTCTAGGACTCATTTGTTAGTTAAATTTCACTTTTCAAGCCTGACAGCATGGGACCTCTACCAAACATCAGGCTGCTATGGCCACACCTTCCGCAGTTATAAAGATTTGAAAGAAATGATAGCAATTATAAAAGCATATATTCTGCAATAGAACCTCTGGAACAGCAGTTAGAAATAACTGGAAAAAATCAAGTGCAGAAAAATGATAGAATAATTTGTATTTGTAGTCATTTTTTTCTTCTCAACAAAGCTGTACTCTGCACAATGACTCCTCCTTGGGGTTGAACTTGATGAGTGGACATCTTACTTAGATACCTCTAAGAGGTAAAGATGTTCCCCTCTTCATAGCTCTTCATAACCTCTGAGAAAATGCTTGGCTGGTGGATGTAAATCCCAGAAGATAAAAGAGTTCTGAATTCTTTGCACAGAATTACATGAAAAAGTAGCTAGTTCTCCTCATTTTCCCTAGCACCCCTTTACTTTAAGTGATTTTACCCATACTGCTTTTGTACGAACCCAAAATATCCCCTTCGAAGTGGTAGGGAAATGGTTTAATCTGTCATCTAATGCAAGCTAAAATGGAGCTGATTCCATGGCATCCATTTAGAATGATACAGGAAGAAGTAGCTATCTGCTTTTACCCCTTGGCAGCTCATTACAGATGTCATAGTTTATGAGGGTATTAGTTGGTACCTTTGCATCCTAGAAAGAAAATGCCCAACAACCACCATCCCATCCTCAAAAGACTGGGCTCATGCTTCTGTGCAGGGAGAACATTGAATTTGAGAAGCTTCCCTGCCGATAGAGGAAGATGAAGAGTCCTCAGTAAAAATGTTGAAGGCGAAAGTTGACCAGCAGGCATAGTCACTGCCTACCTATATGCTCCATGTTTTATGAACAAGATTTAAGTCAGGATTGAAATCAGGTATCTTTTAGTAGAAATATGATGCAGTCAGATGGGAAAAATCATTACAATCACTTGAAGTACATGTGATTTTCAAACTCAGTGAGCATCTGCCTGTATTGTGTGTATTTGTGTAGTGTATATGTTCTGTTTAATGCATGTGCTGAGTGTGCATGTATTGTGCTGTCTGGGTATAAAAACACATTCATAAGAAGAAAGGCTAATAGTTTAATACTTTCACATGAAAACAGACAACCTTGAAATAAAATCAATTTGCTACACACACATATACATTTTTTAAAAATAGTTATTTCTGCTCATCCTTCAGAAAAGGAAGCCTGGTCTAGCAAGACCTGATTTTGTCCTTATGTAGATGGAACTGGTGGATGAGGAGCTGAAAGAAGCAAGGGGCTCTCCCCTCTCCCCCCCAAAAAAGACCCTGAGAGACCCCTGAGGACCAGATCCTCAACTGATCTCAACAAAACAAAACCTTGGTTAATCTGGGCTATCTGTATGACCTTAAGCATCCAGAAGGAAAGTACAACCAGAAATAAATAATAAGACTAGAGAAACCGTAATGCAGACACAAAACTTGAGATCTTAGTGTAAAAAAAAAAAAAAAAAAAAAAAAAAAAAGAGCACCATTGTTTGGCCTGTCTACAGTTCTTACAGGCAGGCACATATGCTCTGTAGATGCCACTGGTTTAGGCACTCCTCAAAGACATGAGATACAGCTTTTTTTTTTTTACTTTTTAGCCTTCCAGTGTAGACTGAGGACTGCTGAGTTACTCAGCTTGTGAACTAAGCAGCTAATGGAAATTCAGCCTCCTCAGAAGATGGACTGACATTGCTGGATTACCTCAGCAGTAGCATGGAGGCCAATGCAGGGGGATCAAGACAGGATGTGTACTTACTGGACTTCATTTGGGGGCACAATATTTAAAGCAGAAGCACGTCAGTAAAGGTTTCCTTCTGCATAAGGTTTTTTTGTAGTGCAATGTCTTAATCATAGTCTACCATCAAATATTTTAGGAATATCTTTAATGTTTAGATAGTATATTAGCAGCATGCAATAATTACATCATAGGTTCTCAAGCAGAGGAGGTCTGTTGCAAGGACCTTCTTTGCTGCCAGTTATTATAGGCTGTTCAAAGTTAGAAAACTGAATAGAAACACTGAATATTGTAGAAATGCACTTTGCTCAGTAATACTTGAGTTGTTGCAATATTAGAGTATCCATTTGGTTGTTACAGAAAATCCTTAACTGTAATTGATGGTTGTTGCCGTAATAGTATATTGCCTGTATTTCTACCTCTAGTAATGGGCTTTATGTGCTAGATTTCAATATCCTTGAGCCTAGGCAAGTGCACAAGTCTTTTTAAAAAGAAACATGGTTTACTTGCACAAAACTGATCAGATTTAAGAGATCGTTAATGCCCTTGAAGTGGTTTTTGTGGGTGTGAAACAAATGGTGAGAATTTGAATTTTCCCCCTATTATAGTATTGAAATTAAGTCTACTTAATCTATCAAATCACATTCATGCCCTGATTTTATATACTTTTATCTATCAATAAACATTGCAAAAAATAGATATTTAAGATTCCATATTCATTTCTTAGAGCCCTGTTTCTCTTTACATTCTTCTCCTTTTTGTTTTTGGTTTGCTGACAGAATACATGTATGTTGGTTTTTGACAAGATAAAGGCAGCTAGAAGGAACAGAGCTTGGCTTTGCTTAAAAAGCTGAATTTTCACAAGTATTTTGGGGTTTAGGTATGGAGAGCAGAAATCCCAGGCTTCAGAATAAATTTTGAAAAGTTACTCCAATGTAGTAAAGGTAGAAAGAAGTTACTCACAGCCTACCTTGCACTTTTTAGAAGTTGAATAATTAAACCACTTACAGCCAAAGAAATAAACAAAAATGTAGGAAGCATCACATCAACATTCCTTAGAATTATTTTTAAGTTACAATTTTTATTAAGCATTTTAATAGCATTTTAACTGTAATGAAAGTATATGGTGGAAAATTATAAGAACCCCCAGCTTCATTTTCACAGACACTTTTCTTTGCCAAGTGTGTAACTGGGATCTGGAAGGCTTATTCCCAAACATGGTATAGAACTTGTGTCTATAGTAACTTGAATGAAGAAAAGGGCATTTATTGTTAATTTCTGTTGGGTTAGATTCCTTAAAGCATCAAGTGTTTACCGTCATTTAGTTCTATAGACACCATCTCCATTTTGAAAGATACTCATCATTACCTAGTGATTCTTCAGTTCATTTGACTCTTTTAATTGTATTTTATACACATAAATCTTTCTAACATTAGGTGTGATTCCTTTAGGAGTGGGATAAAATGTCTTAGTTTTGATAGTTCTGGGGCTACAGTATTGAGCACACAACTGAGTTCCATTTCCTGATCTTAACTCAGGACCCTGCAAAAAGTGGGGCATTTTAGAAATGTTGTATGAAATGTGCTCAATAAAAATTAAAAGTTAAAAAAGTGGGGCACTTCTTTTGATAACAGAGCTAACTAGTTTCTGTGTAACACATGAAATAAGTAGATGTATGAATTCCCAAGTCATTAATTTCTTTAGATGAGTTCTGCAATCTTTAGACAGCTAGAAATGCATATAAACAGAATGGCTAGCTTTTATTTTTTTATTTTCATTTTTGCATCTCTCAATGATGGCATACAGAGCAGTGCTGTATCTTATTACCAACCTTGTCCATCAGGTTGGTGTTTGTCTATTGCTTTTCCAAGGCTTAATGACTGAGCGTTGTCTCCAAACATCAGATAAAGAAACAATGAGAATCATTTGTGCCAAACCCCAGACTTGGCACTGCCAGCCCTTTTATATGAATGCAATAAGGGAAAGGTTCAATGTAAATGAAGATCAGCTCTCCACAGGTCCCCAGCCAAGTTTGCACCCAGAAGCTGGAAAGCACAGGGAGGATGATTTTAGAAGGAGCCTTTTGGTGTCCATGCTTGTCCTGGCAGGAAGAGAGAAAAGAAAAGGAAAGGAAGAATGGAGAAGAATTAGAAAAATTAGAAAAAGAAAAATAAGGCAAAAAGGGCAGGCAGAAGGAATGAAGAATATACCTGAATGTTGAGGGGAAATTTTTGGAATTTTTGAATGTCAATTAAAATCAATGGCAGCCAATAAATGAAGACTTTTGCCCACTATTACATAATCCCAATAACCTGATTTGGTATATGTTTAAATAATAGCAATATCTGTTAGGTATTTCTATTCTCTTTATTCTTTGTTGGTTTAGATTTCTAATGTTGCATGTGTTAGAGCAGATGGCTAACTATTAAAAAGATGATAGAGAGAAATCTATTTGGCAACCTGTTGTGGGGGACAGATAAAGCAGACCATGAAGTTGTGTTTCTGTAACTCAGTAGGGTTTCAGGCTGGCTAGTTTGTGGACTCTTTATGGAAAATAAAAAGGTTTTTTCTGTCTCTCTCTTAAAAACAGATTTAAGCTGGGTATGGTGTCACATGCCTTTAATCCCAATACTCCAGATACAGCAGCAATCTCTGTGAGATTGAGGCCAGCCTATCTACATAGCAAGTCCCAACTCAGCTGGGGTACAGGGAGACCCTGTTTCAAAAAAAAAAAAAAACACAAAAATAGGTTTAAACTCTAATATTGAAATACATGTATATATCAAATTGTATAATTATTAACTGGGTTACAGAAGAATACAGAATTCTGCTTGACAGGATCCTGACAATAATTCTATGATCTTAGGTAAATGAAGGGCAATCTTAAGATTTTTTTCTTAGGCATTATTTCCTCATTTTTCCAAAAGGAGCTAATAGCAGAACTTGTTGCCTGGAAATTAATAATAAAATAGCACATCACTAATAACCAGAAATAAATTTAAAATCATCTTTGGAATTATTCTTAGACATTAAATGTAGACAAAAAAAAAACATTGTTTTTCTGTTTTATTTTACTGTATATTTCCATTTTATTCTGTGAAACTCAACAGACCCTGCAGAACTTGCCCAGGGCCTATCTTGGGCTATCACTGAAGTACTAAGCATGCAAAAGTATTGTACTTATAAATTTCTGGAGGAAAACAACTATGCATTTTTATATAAATCCTTAATACATAACTCCTATTTTGGTAGGCATGCAATTCTTGTACATCTTAGTTATTGATAGCATACATGGCTGACTGTGGGCTGGAATGATCTCTGGGATGAGATAGGAGGCCTCTGCCTTGTGGGCCTTAGGGAAGAGGTCCTCTCTGTGTAGTCCTGGCCAGAGGGTTATTCCTCAGTGGCCACTGAATGGGGTATGAAGAGTAAGGGTAGCTGGAGGCTCCAACAAGAAGAGTTTTCTGGTGCTCCATAGATAGCAGTCATGATAGCTGCAGTTCTCAGCACCAGCTTCATCCGTCATCTATTGACCATGGGTACCAATGTACTGTTCCCCCAGGCTTGTTAGCATTATCTACTTTCCAAAAGAACTTTCTTTTCCAGATGGTGTATACACTGTGCTGTTCATGCATGTTGGAGCTCTGTTTAATATACTTTCTCAAACTCCCCCACTATAGCTTAGGTAAATATAAAGATGTAACTCTCCACTGTTTGAAAATTGGCATTAGGGTTTTCTCTCAAAGAGCCCTGAAGACAAATTGTGTTGGGTTATTTTGACTGGTTAGGTGTTCTGTGTGTCTAACCTCCTCTACATTTTCCAAACTGGCGGTTTCAGGGTTTCCACCACATGGCTTTTGATAAAGGTTCCCTGGCGGCAGGATGATGGAAGCCATAATCTCTTGAAGTAGCATGATGCCAAAAAGCCCCTGTGGTGGTTTGAATGAGAGTGTCCCCCCATAGGCTTTAAGTATTTAGATATTTTGTCCCCAGTTGGTGGCACTGTTCTGGAAGGTCTTAGAAGGTGTGGCCGTGCTGGAGGAAGTACATCATTGGGGGTGGGCTTAGTGAGTTTAACAAGCCTTGCGGTCTCCAGTCTCTCTCTCTCTCTCTCTCTCTCTTTGGAGATGTGAACCTTGGCTTTCTGCTCCAGCCCTGGCCACCATGCCTCCTGCCACAATGGACTCTAATTCCCTGGAACCGTCAATCGTAAGCTCAAATAAACTCTTCCTTTTATAAGTTCCCTTGGTCATGGTGGTTTTATCACAGCAACAAAAAAGTGACTAATACAGCCCCTAACAAGCCTGCCCATTTCACACTTATTCTGGCTTAAAGAGATTGCTAAAGGGACACAAGACTCTAGCATGCTCAAATAGTTTAAAACACATAGTAAAATATTTGCTCTCAATTTTAAACTTTTAAAGATAAAATACAAATTTGAATTTTATTTTTTGTTGTTGTTTTTTTTGGAATTTAAAAGAAAATTTTATTTATTATTTTTATTTTATTATTTATTTTATTTCTTTATTTTTATTTTTAAGGGATTCTACAATATAATGTCACAGTTGTTTGCAGATAACATTGATGTTACTCAGTATGTCATACAATTAGGTAATTGGTGCATTTTGCAAGTATCTATGTCCAAATTTTGAACAACCCAAGGTTCCCATAGTCCAGTTGGAGAAGCTTGTATGCACAGGCATGTTGATCAGTTAGGAGTCCAGACTATAATCCTGTAGTCTCACGATTCACCCCTATCTCTCTGCAGCCCTTACAATCTACCATGCCTCCTCTTCCACAGTTTGTTCCCTGGGCTTTGGGAAAGGGGCACAAGTGGGTGAGAAGAAAACAGTCTAATTTCTTTGGAGTTGTCATTTTGGACTCCAGTCTGTTCAGGTTGTTTCCCTTCATGGGTTGCCAGCTTTTCCAGTGATACCCTTTTTAGTCATACTAACAAAGCACAAGCTATTGGATGTACAGGCATTTAAGAAGTACCAATTATTATGTCAAGCTAAGCTGTGAGCATAGACACAGATGCTTGGATGGTATGCTAATCCGCAAACTGTGGTTTCTCTATAAAGGGTGACAAGTTCTTATTGTGGCTTATAACATCTCTTAACCACTAGAGGACATAAGCTTGTGGCATCTGCTGTGAGTTATTCCTCCAAGGAGAGAGCTAATAGCCAAATAGATTTGGGATATATATAGACACTTGGCTGCTACTGTTGCACAGTATCTCCAGGCTGTTGAGGTGTAGCTGATATTGATGGAGGAGTCTTGCTTGTCTCAGGGAGACCAATATTTTGCTGTATTGCTTCAGTGGCCTTTGGTAATGCTCTCTAGCATTTCAGAGGCCAGTTGTATGCTAGCAAGTGACATCTCATAACATTTTTCATGCTCACACCAGGTCTTCGACAACAGGGACTTACTGCCTTTCTCCTTGCATATATCCCACTTATAGGCAAAAGGCCTTTATAATTTGGGGGGGGGCAGGTTTGAATCCCCTAGCCAACATCTCCTAGGCAGAATAATTCATTGCTGATGTCAGAGCTTTCCCGTAGTAATATATTTTGCTTAATTACACAACTTATAAACACTTAACTATTGAATTTGGCTCTAGATAGAGAAATATCCTTTGATAGTTCCTATGCCTATCAATCAATTAATACATTATGCCTGTTTTATAGGAAATTACCACTGTAACAATTGGCTCTAGTTTACAGTTAGGGAGTGGTTTCATTACCATCATGTTTTTCTTTTTCCTATAAAGGGGAGAGGTAGGAAGGTTTCTCAGTATCTGGAAGGTAAACTTCATTAGGGCCCATTATAAACAGTTAACCCCAATATTATTCAGAGAGATGCTCAGTGTCTGTGACTCAGGCAGTCTGAGGTTCCTCTTTCTTTAATGTTCAGATGGGTTAACCTCTCTGCTGGCATTTCCCAGTCCATACTGCATAGCCATAAGTTGTATGTTTTCAGGCATTTAGATTGGTGATTTTTACCTATGGAAACATAAAATTCTCCTCCCATTGTTAGTTTTAAGATCAGAAAATTTGAAAATTTATCAATAGGATTGGAACACAGAGTTTTCCATTTGTATCCCAGAAAGGATAGTAAGGATAGTACCCCACATCCCACCTCCCTCTTTTTTTTTTTTTTTTAGGTTTTTATGTTTTGACCTATAGATGCCTAAGTTGTATTACACATACCCATAAACAGGAGCCAAGGCATAAGCTTTCATTAAATTTACCCAAACTGTTTCTCATTGACTGTATGCTACTTATTTGGGAAGGAAATTTAAGCTTAGTTCCTTTAAATTGTCCTACAAGTAAAAGAAAGTGTTATAATGTGATGTTGTGTAATTCAGAAAAAAATATATAGGCCATTTGTATACCTTAACCCGATACAAATTATAAATAAAACAATTAACATTTTATATTCCCAATTAGTTCAATTGTGTTACCATTTCCACAAAAACCTACACCTAATTTAACTAATCTAAACAATTCACTAAGCCTTAAAATATCCTATACTTGGTGGATAAAGCTTGGGCAGAGTACCTGCTAAATAAATTTTACCCAATAAACACTTTGCTCTTTAATGCTATATGACTGGACTAAGACACCAACAATAAGCAACTGAAGAAGGACAAATTTGAATTTTAATAATGCAAAGTTGAATATGACTTTTTTAGGAAGACTGAGTATAGTGAGAAATAGCATTCATTGAATATCAAGTCCAATATTTGTTTCCTACTACCTTAGAAATAATGTTCAAAAACTATTCAAAGTGCATTGTTAAGGTCCTGGTTTATAAGTATGTAATACCACAGTTGTTTCTATTTATTTTAAAATCAGATCTTAGCGTCACACAATCTACAGCTTTTGTACTTGCTTACATTCTAGAGAAATAATTTTGTTAAGAACTTGCAAAGCTAGCAAAGGTTTTGTGCTGACTTTTGCTTTCAGTATAGGAAGAAAACTCTATGGTTTAGGCCAGAGACTAAGCAGAGCTTTTCTCTACCTGCCCCACCATCTTTTTCCTCTGTTCTTTGGCTTCTGATCAGACCTACCTTCTTTTGGTTCTTTGAGTGTATCTTGTTCATACCAGCCAGAGACTTCTTTGCTTCTTGTCATGTTGTCTTGACCACCTGGAGCATTCTCCTGCCTCTCTCCTGTTTACCTACTACTGATCCGTGAGATGTCATGGAAGGCTGCCCTTGACCTAGCAAGATCAAAGTTTTATAGCTTAGGCTTTCTTTGAGGTGGTTAACTTTCTGCTGTAGCTCTCATTAGAACCACTTGTAGGCCGGGCATGGTGGCACACGCCTTTAATCCTAGCACTTGGGAGGCAGAGGCAGGTGGATCTCTGTGAGTTCAAGGCCAGCCTGGTCTACATAGTAAGTTCCAGGACAGCTGGGGCTACAGAGAAACCCTGTCTCAAAAAGTCCAAAAAAAAAAAAAAAAGAAAAAAGAAAAAAAAAAAGAAAAGAAAAAGAAGAAAAGAGAAACTGCTTGTAAAATGGTTTGATGATGACTGTCTACAACCATGTATAGACTGAACATTTCTTGAAAGCAGGAACTGTATCTCTCTTGGGTCACTGTTAGACCTCAAAGTGTCATATAAGTAGCATTTAATAAATGTTTATTAAGTGAATGATTGCATGAGTGAATAATTAGAGGGGAAAAGGCAAAACAGGAGGAAGAAGAGAATGAAAAGAAGAGGTATAGGGACAGAAAATGGCAGGCAGGAAGGAAGAAGGATGAAGGAAATCCAGCCACGATATGCTTATTGATTGATTCATTTTAAGGCAGCTTACATCCATATGGTAAAAGTCTGTTCATCCATTTTCTTGGAAAAATAGATGGAAACAGAAGCTTGGAAAGAGTAATCACAAGACTGTTTTACTTGACATGTGCTAATTTAAGCAATTCATCTTTCTCTACTAAGTCTACCGAAGAAAGTGTGGTGGTTGACACCCATGCACACAGATTTCCCTACCATAGCATGTTAACACCAGCAAAGCGATGCAGTATTACAGATTTATTTAGCAAATAGACAGCATCTTTAAAAGCCCTTCCAACATGTATAATCAAGACTTTAGTATCAGTAATCGAAGGCCACATTTCAGTTTTTAATTTCCTGGAGATGATGTTTCTTATGATCTGAAAACTTTTCTTCTTCCCCTGCATCAGATCTGATGTTATCATACTGATTGAGACTCTTTATTTTATACTTCCTGCTGGGGAAATAAATGCTAGAATGTGCGTAATGTCACATTTACTTTAAGGCACTGTGGGGTAAAAATTGTAGCACCAAAGGCATGGGCATGGATGGGGTAGATATGTGTATGTCCTCTTTTTCCCCCTCCACACACCACCATTAGCAGAAAAGCCATAGTTTTAGGCTCTTATCATATGAAGTAAATTAAAAGCCTGAAATATGGCATGCTTAATTGGATCCTATTCTGTTTGTTAAATGCCTTTAGATTTTTGTTTCTTTACTTCCTACTGAGACTTACAAAATCAGGATCGCTCTTTTTGAAATTTTGATTGTGTATCTTTGTCTGGGCTAATTTTCTTGGAAGATGTTAAAGAGTTAGGCCTGTGTGGTTAATAGAATGATATCATATTTTACCAGGTCATTGACTTCTTGAGGGATTGCTGCTTGTTATGGACTAAACAAACGGTTCTCAGCCAGGAGTGATTTTGCTTTCCAGGAACATATGGTAATATGTGGAGATATTTTCATTTGTTCTCACTAGGCATCAGGATACTAATCTTATCTAGTTGACAGAGACCAGAGATACTCTTCAATATTCAGCAATTCACAGGGCAGCTGCTATGTCAAAGAAATATTTGCCCAGAGTGGCAATAATGTCAAAGTTGAGAGACTTATGCTTAGGCCTTAAACTTGAGGTTTCTCTATGTGGAAATAGGACTGTCCTAACACTGCTGCTATATTCTCCCTCTCAAAAACACTCTCATGAGTGTTTTAGCAATTGATAGGAACAGTTGCATTATCAAACACTTAACCTTTGTACCCTTGCTTACGTCTTTACATTACTATTGTCTAATTTTCTTTTATGTATTGGGATGCCCTTGCAATTTTGCGCTTGACAGCTACTCTCCAAATGGCTGACTTCCCACATTTTACCACTCTTTAAGTTAGAACTAGTCTCTATTTTGAGCTACAACTCTGTACGAAATCTTACCCAGTGACATAGTCATAAGTAGGTGTGAAGGTCATCATCATAAATTCTGAGTTCAGAAGGGCTAAGATCAGATCTTGTTTCTCTTTGCTTCCATCATGCTTGGTATCCTCTCTGACACATAGTAGACCCTCAGTCAATAAGACTACTTGAAGGAATGAGTAAATGCAGTAGTGAACGCAAACTTTTATTCTACTCTTCTAGTTCTCTTCCCTTTCAGTTTCCTACTCAAATGTCTCATGAGTTTTGAAATCCCTCATATTTACATGTCGTCAAATAATTTATCCTTCTTATTTTTTTTTCATATATACGGTACTTGAAGCATTACTCAGGAAAAGGTAGAGGAATAGAAGTAAGCTAGTTATAAGACAGAGGCTTAACTTCCAAAAGGGCAGCACACTGATAAACTCACGTCTCCCCTTAAGTTAGATGCTGTTTCTCTCATCAGCCAAGAGGGGACAAATGAGAGACCTTAGTGTTGTCTTATTTTCCTAATTCTTCAAAAGAATTAAGAATTTACATGTTTATAGAAATTGTTGGTTTCTAAAGCTTACTATAACCTTGTTACAACCCCATATTGGCTACACAAAACATGATCACAGTGTTTGTTCAATATAATACCACCTTCTTTCAAACTTTGTGAATCAAAGGTATATTTTATCGACAACACACTTTTCTATGAAACATAAAATAGTGAGATATCCTCCCTTCTGAATGCTGATGTCATGGGATCTTTTCTTCCTAATGAGGCCGCCACTGATCAACATGACAACAGGGAGGACAGCAACAGGCCTAGAGCAGTGCACGTCGCTTCCCTATGAGCTGAGGTTTAATCACAGTAGTGCATGTAATGACAGCTCCACAGGTGTTCCTGTCTCTGGAAATCTTGGCTCTGTCCCTATGAGATATAACTCACAGTCTAAGGTGATAAATAGGGTATAAATCAGCTAGTCAGTGTCTCTGCATCGTTAATCACAAGTGTGATGTTTCGGTAATTTAGATCAGCTGTAAATTCTCGACTAAATAAAAGAAATCACCCTCAGCTTGAGTCTGTGCCTAGATTAAGCCGAGTGGCTTTCCAATAAATATGGCCAGGAGTTCTGGGAAGATTTAGAAAACTCTCACTTTGTAGAAGGGCTGGGAGGAAAGAAGAAGGCAGAGCAAAAGATGAACCAAAAACCTAGGGAAGAATTGGATAACATAGGGATTTGTCCAAATGGACAATGGCACTAGGAAGAAACGCGCTCCTCCTGAGTACTCAAGGTGAGTACTGTTTCTTATTGAGCAGTGGGTAAAATCACAGAGTATGTGCTGTGCAGTCGGTGATTAGATCCCACAATTGTAGTTATCACTTACTGTAGAACATAGTATCAATCAGCTAATGTTGCACAACATCCTTCTAACTAATATTGCCTCAAAGCCTTAGCTGTTCATTTCTAGACCTGTGGCTGGGATTGGCTGATCTTGGCTGGACTTACAATGTCTGTGCTTTAAGTTATGTCCAACAAGGCTTGGCTCATCTGGCTTTTCAGTGGGAACCTATGCACATCTGATCCTCATATGCTTTCTTCTGGCACCTCAGAATGGGGAGCGACAGCAAGCTGAGAGAAACTCTCATGTTGATCACAGAAGTGTATGACATGAACACACTTCAAGCAAGTTTTCAACCTTTGCTTATCTTATTTCTGCTAGTCATCCACTGGGCAAAGCAAATCTCATGGCCAAACTCAAAGTCAGAGTGTAGGGAGAGAGAGGTGGCTTTTTTTTTTTAATTTTTTTTTAAGGGATTCTACAATACAATGACACAGTTGTTTGCAGATAACAATGATGTTACTCAGTATGTCATACAATTAAGTAATTGGTGCATTTTGCAAGTATCTATGTCCAAATTTTGAACAACCCAAGGTTCCCATAGTCCAGTTGGAGAAGCTTGTATGCACAGGCATGTTGATCAATCAGGTGTCCAGACTATATTCCTATAGTCTCATGATTCACCCCTATCTCTCCACAGCCCTTACAATCTACCACGCCTCCTCTTCCACAGTCTGTTCCCTAGGCTTTGGGAAAGGGGCACAAATGGGTGAGAAGAGGTGGCTTTTAAAGGGTGGAACTACAATGTTACAAGGCAGAGAGATCAGTTAAACCATACTCAGAAGGAGTGAATAATTAGAGGACAGGGTTCTAATTTATTGCATAGATTGTATTTCCAAGTATAATATCATTACCATAGGTGATTTGTAGATCCTGTGTACATGACATTATAAAGTTGAATTGTATAATAAAAAGGCATTATAGCCAATACTAGACAGATGTCAAAGGTTTATGGAATGTCTTTGTCCTTGACAGAAGTAAAAGAGTTGAAAGTGAACAGGAAGGGGGGACAACTGGATGATGGACCAATGCTGTCTGTTTAGCTTCTAAGCGATTGGTGAGCGTTTGTGCTCATATTAATTCTGTCACACTTCACTAAATGTTCCTATCCCAGTTTTTCTCAAGAGATTATTTCTCTACCTATTTTAATTTGTTTTGAAAGCCTAGGAATTAAACTCACAGATGTCAGAATATTGCAGCTGGTGACTTGGTACATTCCTGTCCTCAACAAATAATTGGAAATGAAAAGGACATAACTCACCTCACACCTAAACTACCTCCATTCATGCCAAATTGTTAGCTACTCCTTAATAACCTGGAGAATTGTCTAGGATATTTTTGACTGTGAAAAATAAGCAACCTGGAAGAGGTCCTTGTAAAATAGGCATTACTTTGTAGGCTATTCAGCGTTCTTACTTTCTACATGTGACTATTTATCAGGGTATTTTTGTCAACAAAGGCTCATGTCCTCCCTGTGGAAGAATTCTGATGCTAGAAGTTAAGAGTTATTGATTTTTTAAAAATATTTATTTATTATATTCACTCTACTATTGATTTTAGTCTGTCCTGCACATTGAATTTTTAAATGTTAGCTTTCATCTATATGTGTCAAAAATCAAATGTGTTGTTATCTAAGTCAACCTACGTGGTTACTCAGTTGGGCTACAAGTTTCAATTAAATTTGAAAAGTATTTGTTGCATTTTAATTATGTGCAAAGCAGTAAGATTAAACACTGGAGCCAGAACTGTGAGCCACAACTAGTCTTTACCCTCAGAAAGGCCACAAGCCATTGGTGAACAAGATTCCCTCTCACAGAGAATGGCAAGGGCTATGGTAATGGTAAGAGACTCTTTGAATGGGTGAAGACCCACATCCACTACTATTATTCTAGCTCTAATGAAGTAAGGTGTACCTTCCATAATTTATTATGAATAATTTCAGGCATTACATTGAAAGAACAATAGTCTCTGTTTAGGTTGAACACTAAAATGTTCTGATTTGCTTTCCTTTTCTCTCATCCATCCATCCATGCCTCCATCCATCTACCAAACATCCATTTCCCTATAACATCACATGAAAAGTTGGAGTAATTCTGTTCATCCTGACATCAGCCTACATCTTCAAAAGAATAAAGATATTTTGCTATATAATCATAATATTACCCCAGGGCCACATGTTCCATATCACATAGTTTCCAGCTGTATTTAAACATCCTCATTTGAACCTCACACCTTTCAGTGGCTCTTGTTGATGCTGAGTAAACACCATGCGTAAAGCATAGGATTTGTTTATTTATGTTCTTTTTGGTTTTTGTTTTCATAGGCCGGTGTGCTTCTGCTTTTTAACAGTCTCATATTGTAGTTTTTTTCATGAAGTTCTTTTCTTCATACTCTATTTCTTTTAAACTAGATGCTGTGTCTCAAGGCTTGATTATATCCAGATTAAACAGTTTTTGGCTAGAAGACACATGAGGTGATGCTGTGCATTTCCTACACACTAGGAGGTTATTACTTCTTTTCTGTGTCTTGTGTGCTCTCTTGACTATTATGAATGGAGCCAAATTGTCTCCATCATGATGATGTTTTTTTACCTTTGAAATTAGCAAATTGGGGCTATAGTGATAGCTATGGCTATTCTTGCAGAGTCGGGGTTCAAGTCTCAGACCTAGATGACAGCTAACAATCTTCTGTAACTCCAGGTCCAGAGGATCTGATGCCCTCTTCTGATCTCTGTGGGCATTGCATGACACAGGTGCACATAGATACATGCAAGCAAAACACTCATAAGCATTCAATCACTCAATCAAATAAATTAGCAAGTAATCTGTAGTTCAGTGCTTTGACTTCATTGCTTGCTTGTGCAAACTGAAAGCTTGCACCATCTACCCCTATGTTTTATCCACGTGGCTAGAGTAGAGTGCTACGAGCTTTTTCTGCAAAATGAACAAGCATTGTGGAATAACTTTGATATTTCAATCTGTGGTTTAAGGAAATATATTTGAGTAGAGTGTGACTTAGAAATAGCAGCTATCTAGCTCAGCATAAACACAAAATGACTAAAAACAGGAGAGAAATTTAGGTAAGCTTAAGCAATTTAGAATAGAAGGGACCAAAATTGGTCCTCACTTCAATAATCCTCTTTCAACAGATAAGGAAAATAAAGCTCAACAATGTTGTTTGTTTTATTTTATAAAGAATTAGCTTTATATAACAGAGATCCTTAGATAAAGAAAAACATGTGCACAAGTAGAAATGAGGTCAAATATCCATACATAATTACTATTCCTTCGTTGGCAGTATTATTTGCTGAATTATATAATTTTATAAGAAAAAAGGGGGGTTCTTCTAGCTTTGGAAAATATTGTTGCCTGTATTAGTTGGTTTTATCATTGCTGTTACCAAATACATGACAGAAACAACATGACAAGAAACACCACTTAGCCTATAAGCAGAGACATATATAACCTTCAAGTCCTGCTCACAACAACCCATTTCTGCTAGTTAGACTATATGCCCCAAAGGTTCTACAACCTCCCAAATCAGCACCACATGCTGGAGACCAAGTATTCAAACACATTTGTCTTTAGGGGACATTCACATTCAAAACATAACATTGCCCATATGTAAGGAGTAGAAAATGAAATTTTTAAAACATATTTTCCTATGTGTGTGATAGATGCAGTTTTATTTCTAATGCTAAATAATTTTACTGGTCTTCAATTCAGCTAATTTATGTACCCAGAATAGTTTTCAGTTTAGGAGTGTTTAGTAATATCAGTGGCTCGTAGATAGAAACAGAAATTACATTGTCTTTCTCCTTGATTTATCAGGAGAAGGCAGTTTATTAGTCCCAGTGAAAATGCATGGGGCTGGAAAGATAGCTTAGTGGTTAAGAGCACTGGATACTCTTGCAGAGGATTCAATTCGCAGCACCCACATGGTGGATAATAATCAGTAACTCTAGTTCCAGGGAATCTGATGCCTTCTTCTGACCTCCAGGAACACTGCACAACATGGGTACACCTACCTACACGGCTCAGTGGTTAAGAGTACCAGCTGCTCTTACAGAGGATTTTGTGAACCTGTGAACTTCCAGTTACAATACACATACAATAAAAATAATAAATAAAATATTTTTTTAAAAAAGCAAATGAAAAAGCCTTCAGTGATTAGTTTTAGGCCCCAAAGTTTAAATCTACATATATCCAATATATAGCACAATTCCAGACAGCAAATACTGGGAATGCGATGTGGACCAATTGGTAGGGAAGGAGGTTAAGAGTGGAAATCCAGGTGAGTCATATATAATCCCTCATCCTGGAAGATGCTTCAGGTTGGTCATCAGCTTGCCTAGCAAGAAAAAATAAAATCCCATTTTAATTGTCAATATCAAGGAAATATCCTAAATGAAAACTTCCCTAACCATAAATAACCAAGGAAAGAATCAAGATGTTTACAATCAGCTGAGAGGATCTGTAGAAAAGTAGGCTTGATGAAAATTAGAAACAGTGCTTCTAAGAACTGCCCTCACTTATGTTGGTTTTTAAAATATCCATTGGGTTCTTATTCTCCAATAGGCATCATGATGTACATTTGGGGTGCAGTACCCAACTAGTCCTCAGAATAATCTGAAGCCAGGACTTGAACTATCCCCATTTTACAGGTAGGAAACTGAGGCAATGTGCAGTCACCCACTTACAAAAAAACATGGCTTCCCTAACATGCCCTCTTGACTGCTAGATCCTAGAACTTTTCTCTGGTTAGTAACTCTTTCCTGACAGATGCAGCAGGCTTCACCCACTTACAAAAAACCATGGCTTCCCTAAAATGCCCTCTTGATTGCTAGATCCTAGAACTTTTCTCTGGTTAGTAACCCTTTCCTTACAGGTGCAGCAGGCTAGGCTATCTAGACAAAAATGATCAAAAGAACGTACTCTAAAACAACAGATGATAAGGGGAGATGACTATTGTTCCTTTCAGAATTTGGAGGATTTTTGTGAAGTCCTAGTTGGCTTGTCACACTCTCTCTGCTCTGATTTGTGGGACTACCATGGGCTGTGCTGCTGGTGCAGAAACAGCACAGTGAAGGATACAGTGTAGTTGTCACTTGTAGTTGTCACTTGGAGGCAGAAGCAGGGCCTTCTCCGCCCTTCATGCGTCCCTGTGAACCTTCACCCTACTACTGCAAAGAAAACACTAACGAGAAATCTCAGGGTCTCAAGAGGAAGTCCCTAAATTTTTTTTCAAATTCTTATTTTTAATATATCAAGACCACTTGACCAGGCAAAAACTTACTCCTATTGACAATCCACTTTTCTCTAGTGTCGCATATACACTGGGAGACATTTCTTATAACTTCTATAAGCTTCTAGAGATAGATATTAAATGCTCCAGTTTAGAAATCAGTTCATGAGAACAAATTATGACTTGGTTATGGTTATGACTCAGGGAAAACATAGCCTAGATGAGGGGTCTCAGATTCAGTCTTCTGTTTCTGCTTAGACCACATATTGAATATCATGTTTCACCTTACAAGGTAGAGTGGAACATTTGAGTGAGAGTCAGGAGGCCATGGTTGTAGAACAAGTCATGTGACCACTTTGGGTGTTCATGATCTCATTTATCTGAGATCTGAATACCTGAGCTGTTTCATGATAGAGAAGAATGTGTGATGTAAATTTTCTTGTGCTCTGCCCTGAAGTAGGAGTTAACCAGCCCCTCAGCTCTCTGAGGATGAACCACGCATCTCTAAGTCCCTTTGTTTTTCCCACTCTTTGCCTCGGAGCTTCAACACAGTGACTGAGACTAATCCACAAAGTACTCGGGTTTCAAAATCAACAAAAGGAGGCCCAGTGCTCAACACCTTCCAAATTTTTGCTTTTATCCTGTTTGCCCCTCAGTCACTGGCTGGAGGATATTGACTCCACTTGTTGATGGACAGAATGCAAAGGATAGGGAAACTGTGACAATCTGCACAATCTCCACAGAAAGGAGAATCACCACTGAGACTCCTAGGGGGCATGAGGCTACAGGGGCTAGTGGCTGTCCAGAGAGGCACTGCTTTCCAGGATCCACACTCTGTTTCTTCAGAGGTCATGACCCAGGTGAGAGAGGCTCCTGTCTGCCCCTGTCAACAATCCATCAGCTTTGAGATACTCTTTACCTCTCCACTTAGCCAAAGGGAAATCACAGCAGGCCTGGATTTCGGGGGAGGCAGAAACCCTGCCCTTCAGCCAGCAGAGCAGCAGACCATCTTAAATGGCCAGTTGTTCTTCTCCAAGAGTGGCTTTAATTAGGAAGGTCTCCTCCACAAGGCATGTCATACTACCTGCAAAGTAAAATACTTGAAACAAATCAGTGATCTAAAACCATTCTGGAGGAGGAGAGGCATGGTTTTTAAAAGAGAAATAGAAATGCAATAGGGGGATAAATAAATCACTCTAATAATGTACAAGTATTCGAATGAAAATAAATATCCAATTCACTACTGACTGTCCCCTGGAAATCTACACTACTACTGGGTGCTTGGTTGAGTTTTTTTTGTTTTGTTTTGTTTTGTTTTGTTTCGTTTTGTTTTTGTGTACTTCTTGAACAATCACATTCAATTTTTGTTTTTCACATAAATGATAGAAATACCAAATGCCTTCTATACCTTGGCCTTTAAAAAAGAAAAACAATTTGGCAGTAGATTTTAGAACTGATTTAATTTCATTATTACACTTTTCAATGGATGCCATAAAATAACTGAACTTACATCCACATTTCTGTATCTGATAAAGCATTTATTAGAAAAACAAAATCTTGAGTCTGGAGAGATGCCTCAGCAATTAAGAGAGTTGGCTGCTCTGGCAGAAGACCAGGGTTTGAATCCCAGGACCCACGTGATGGCTAACAACCATCTGTAGCTCCAGTTCTCTGGGATCCAATGCCCTAGTCTGACCTCCGTGGGCACTGTATGACATGGGTACACTTACATATTTACAGGTAATATACCCATACAGTTAAAACAAAAATGAATTGTAAAAAAGAAAAATGAAATCTTAGGTGGAGAGGTGAAGCTCCAGAAGGAAAATATGTCAACCTCTGAGTGTTGTAGATGATGGAAAGGTGAAGACCAAAATCACTGACTGGGGCTGCCCTCACTCAAGGAAAGGACGATAATGCATTGTTTGTTGTATCCATCGTTCCTTTGGAGCAGAAGGTTGACAGCACTGACTAGCTGGGATCCAGAGCCCCTTCCAACTCTAGTAGCCTGAGACTGTGAAACATACCATTTTCCTACCCTGTGGCATCTCTGTAATTTTCATCAACGAGATGAAGTGGAGCCAGGGGGACATTTATTTGGACAAAGCACCCAGTGGATCTGATTCCCCGGCTTTGAGGTAGAATGCCTAGGCCTGCAGTCTGTGAGCACTAACAGCCAGTGATCCTGAGCCCGTGAACCCTTGTCTCATAATTAGATTCTAAGAATTTGCAGCCACTGCTGAAGTCTTGGCTTATAGTTTACATTGAATTATTGGACTGAATTATTTCATTTTGTCCCAGTGTGCCTTGTCAACTGAAAATATTGTCTCAGAGAGTTAATACAACGATATTTTGTAAAGAAATCATCCCTACAGGGATAGAAAAACCTGTTGGTAACCCGAGTCTCTGACCAAGTATATCAAACAGACACATAGGAAGCTGAGAAGGATCTAGGACTCACTAAGCTTCTTAAATCACAAGGAAATAGCAAAGCTCACCTTGGCTCCCAAAGCCAGAACTCCTTTGGGCCTGCGGAAGGTTTTAACTGTGTGCTTATGAATTGTCCCTGTATGGATGACAGAATAGACATTTTAATGGCTATTAGTATTTATCATTGTAGTTGGCTTCAGTTTTAAACGGGAAATTTTTCGTTTCCTATGTAAATGATTCATATAGCCCTAAATAGTGATTAGTAAGACCAGGAAACCGTTTTCATTCAACATCAAAATCTAATGCTTTACACACACACACACACACACACACACACACACACACACACACAACACACACATACAGAGAGAGAGAGAGAGAGAGAGAGAGAGAGAGAGAGAGAGAGAAAGAGAGAGTTTTTATGTGTTCATTTATTTTTAAGGGAGATGACAGCCACATAGCTGTCTCCCAGAATCCATTCATTTTTCTCCCAACAACAGCATCCTCACTTCCTGATGCATCAGCAACCCTTTCTCATTCTCATTTTGTTCTCTAGATGGAGTAACCCAAGAGATGGACATGTGACCCAAGCCCATCTAATCAGTGTCACATATTCATCAGAGACAGCTTGTTTCCCATTGAAAGCTGAGGGCAGCTGGGCGTGATGGTGCATGCCTTTAATCCTAGCACTCAGGAGGCAGAAGCAGGAAGATCTTTGTGGGTTCAAGGCCAACCTGGTCTACAGAGCGAGTTCTGGGTCAGGCCAGCTGTGGCTACAGGGAGACTCCATCTAGAAAAGACCAAAAAAAAGAAAAGAAATGGAGGGCGTGTGTGTGGCATTGATTGAGACCATTGACACAGGAGCCACCTACCCTTTCTGCATGGTTGTGGTTTGAAAGAAGACAGGCCTGGAGACCTTGGCCTCTATCTTTCCATCAGTGGAGCACACAAAATTAATCTGATATAAAAGATGGGAATAGAACTGGACCTGCTAACCTCTAACTCCAACTCTCGTCTCGGCATCGCAAATACAGGAATCTATGTGTTATATTTAACTGAAATATAAGCTGAGGATGCAGAGCTCAGGGGCGGAGTGCTTGCCCAACAGGCTCAAAACCCTGGGTTTGATACCCAGCTTTGAACCTTGCCCCCTAAAAAGCAAAGAAAATGCACACATTTATTAAGACAGCTTCTTGACTGAGGTTTGTGGAATGTACCATGAAAGTTCTAGAACTTCATTTAAAAACAATTCCTAATTATTTTTGTTAGGAACTCATTACAGAAGGAAATTAAATTAAGTTCTGAGGAAAGCATGAAATTTCAACTAGTCAATCAAATTAAGGTAAAAATAGGTAGTTCACTCAGAAGTATAACTGCTAGTTACACGGAATCTCAGTCTCCAGGGCAGGAAACCCAAGAATCTCTATTGAAGGAAAGACATGCTACAGAGGGGAAGGAATTGCTAGTTTCTTAGTAGCTGTTCATGGTCTAACACCCCAGGTATATTTTGAAGATCACACTTAACAAGGAAGGTAAACTGCATTTTATTTGGCATGTTTTATAAACCAGATACTTTACATAATATTTTGATATATCTTCATTATTTATACGAACTTCATTATTTATACAAACTTTGCACAGCTATCCTCAGTCTCTAGGCACTGCACACCTGTCCTCAGTCTCTAGGGACTGCATATTGCTGTACGAAGGAAACTGGCCAGGCTGGAGAGATGCTCCACAGGTAAGAGCACCAGACACTCTTGGAGAGGACCTGGGCCCTTTCCCTGTACCTACATATTGGATAACAACTGTCCTTAGCTCCAGTTCCAGGGGATTCAATGCCTTCCTTTGTGTCCATGGACATTGCAAGACATACATGCTGGAGAATACTCATACACATAAAATGAAAATAAAATAAATTTTTAAAAAATTTAAAAGGCAATGCTGGGCAAGGTGGCACAAGTCTCTAATCCCAGAATTTGGGAGAAGCAGCTGGGTCTCCTTGAGTTTGAGATCAGCCTGGTCTACATAGCAAGTTCCAGTCCAACTGGGGCTATGGGGAGACCCTGCCTGAAAGAAAGAAAAGAAAGGAAAGAAAGGAAAGAAAGGAAAGAAAAGAAAGGAAAGAAAAGAAAGGAAAGAAAAGAAAGAAAGAAAAAAGAAAGAAAGAAAGAAAGAAAGAAAGAAAGAAAGAAAGAAAGAAAGAAAGAAAGAAAGAAAGAGCGAAGAGACTGCCAGGCGTGGTGACGCATGCCTTTAATCCTAGCACTGGGAGGCAGAGGCAGGCAGATCTTTGTATTTCAAGGCCCGCCTGGTCTACAGAGTGAGTTCCAGGACAGCTGGGGCACGGGAGACCCGTCTTGAAAGCCGACCAAAAAAAAAAAAAAAAAAAAAGAGAAGAGAGAAAGAAAGAGGAAGGAAGGAAGGAAGGAAGGAAGGAAGGAAGAAAGAGGGGAAAAGAGGAAAACAGAGAAGCAGAAGAGAGAGACAGAAAAGGAAGGAAGAAAACAGTGGCCTTGTTAAGGCCCATGCAGTCTAGTACATCTAGTAGCGTTTCTGTTCTACACCTTCAGAGTCCTGCATTAATCGCTAGCCATAGGATGCTATGGAGCATGTGAAATGTGGTGAGTATAACTGATTTTCAATGAAAATTAATTATAATTTCAGTAGTCATATATGAGTTATGGCTACTTTATTGAAATGCAGTATTCTCTAGATCTAGGTCATGTACTTTAAATTTTTTTAATTTATTTTTATGTGTATGAGCGCTTTGCCTGCATGTACACCTGTGTTCTCAATGCCTGTGAAGGCAAGAAGAGGGCACTGGATTGCCTAGAACTGCAGTTATGGATTATTGATAGCTGTCATGTGAATGTGGAACCAAACCTGGGTCTTCTGGAAGAGCAATCAGGGCTCTTGACTGCTGAACCACCTCTCCACCCCCAGCCTATATTAAACTAAGACTCTTATTAAACTATAGACCCATTTCAGTAATGCGTGATGCAAGAATAGAAGATCTAGATTTCTAACTAACTAACTAACTAATGGGTAATGGTGATCTGGCTGATCCATGAGTCACTTTGAGTAGTAAAAAAAAATCATTAAAAGAAAGGAAAAAAGAAAAGAAAAGTAAAATATAACTACATACTGTTTGCAGACCATTAAGGAGAACTAGGTTTAGATAGAACTGGGTAGGAGGAGAGAGTTTTAGAACTAAATTTAAGTGGGAAGAGATGAAAGTTCTCCCCAGAGAGGGTGCAGGGAAAGGAAGGACCTGGGGAGCAGACATTTGTGCCTATGGAGGCTGCTAAATGATTCTTGTAATGAATTTTTAAATGGGCTAGTAATTAATAACATAAGTATCATTGCCGTTAGCAGTCCTTAATGTATCTGTTCCTCCCATTGACCTCCCTACCAGGTTCATGAGAGAGCCTCTCCCTGACTCTACATCCATGCTGACATACTTTCCCATCATAATAATTAACAACTTGGGTTGAAATATCTCTTCTCTCATTATTTTTTTTCATCAAAATTTGAACCTCACTTATTTTTTTCCTTGTGATCTTCAAATAGTAGGCATTTCAAAAATACCTGCTGCTCTCTATAGCCAAAGAGATGATATGCATGTGTGGAAGATAGGCATGTGTACAAGTGTGTGTGTGTGCGTGTGTGTGTGTGTGTGTGTTTCATGGAATAGCGACACTAAAGGAGGAGTATACATTGAGTATATCAATACATACAGTATTTCTCCCCAAAAGAGAACAGCCACTTTTGGAGCCCAGCCAAAGCCATCTGTGGCCTCTGAGTTACTCTAGGTTTTATAGCAGGGGATTGCTCTTCATTTGACAAGCACTAATTAATTCCATCTCTGGGGAATGATAGGAAATGTAGGCTTATGCTGTTTGCACCAAGGTTATCAGTTATATTGGTTTTAGCTTTCTGCTCTGCTCTAGATATAAACATGCAGCAGAATGAGCAGTGGCCTCCTCATTAGCTGTAAACAGTGTATTTCAGATTTGTCATGCATGCATACTTATTTTTTTTTTTATCCAGACATTTTTATTTATCTTCCTTGCAGGCCCGGGAAGTTTTTGCCAATAAATTAGGAATGAACTAACTAGTTCTGAGAACTATGGCACCCAGGAAATTTTATTGATCTCGTAATTTACTGGATCTTCTGGTTAATTATAAGTCTTGTCTGGCTTGGTACACTTTTCAGGTCTGTTGTAGTTTTTAAGTCAGTTGTGTTCATAAATCACAACTGAATTTCTCAATTCTCACCCTCCTTACATTTTTGACTGTCTCCCTGAGGTCAAAGTTACAATAGCTACACCACCCAGAGTCTCTAACATGTTTAATTAAACTATTAAACTACTTTTATCTTTGACATTAGGAAGCCAGCTACATTGAATCCTCAGGTATTCAGTGCATTTTCTAGAGTGGACTTTTCCAGGCCATGTCTTTAAGGGTATTCCACTGATAAATCTTTTAAAGGCTATTTAAAGAATCTTGAATGTGGAAGAAATTACTGTATCAGCCAACAAGAAAGCATATCACTTACAGTGATTCACATATTTGTTTCCCGATGCAGTATGTGACTAAGACACTTTTTTTTTAATTAGTTTTTTATTGATGCTTTGTGCATTTCATACATTTTTTCCAATTCAGTTCAGGCTTATTTCCCTTTCCCTCCCCCCCCACCCCCACCCCATCCCAGATCATGCATTCTGCCATAACTGTCCTGCATCTTTCTCTCAGTTTTTTTTTTCATTTTTAGCTATAAGTGATATCCATGAATACAAGCATCCTTCATGCAAAACTATTGCAGGCTGTTGTGCCCAACACCTACAGCCCACCATCCAGTGGGGGGTGACAGGTTGTTTGTTCAATCAAGTTGATCAAAGAGTGTCCAGACTACATTGCTGTAGTTCACCATTCACCCCAACGCAGCCCTTACCATTCTACCACGCCCCCTCTTCCGCAGGAAAGGGAACAGCCAGAATTGCCAGAATCCAAGTCAACAGCTCCAGAGAGGGGACTGTTTACCTCTCATCCACCTGTGCCCCTTTTCTAAGCCTAGGGAACAACCTGTGACTAAGACACTTTTAAGATAAAACAGATTGAGGTTCACTAAAGGTTTGAGAATCGTAGTAGACCAATCAGTAGCAAGGCCAATTATTTCAAAAGTGTCAGACAGTCGTTAGAACAGAAGTTCTTTGTTACATAACCTATGATGGCTCACTAAGGACAAGTCTAACCTCTTGTGGCAGTGATGACATTTTAAGTGGTCAGGCCTCATTTTGTGTTCATTATCACAACGGAGCCTGGAAACTTGAGTTCTGGAAATGTGTGTATTCGCAAACCTTTAATTAGGTTAGCAAGGCTCTACTACATGTGTTCATCTCTCTCCCTTATTGTGCATCAACTGGTAATAATCTAGTTCATATGTTATTCAGCCAAGGAAGCAATTTACTGGTTTAATTTTATTTCCTGTGCTCATTCCTGAGCTTGTTGATATTGAATTATATGAAACATTTAAAGTTATATTTCTTTCACTTAAACTCTTCTTACCTGCCTGCACCATTTTCTCTTCTGTTAAAGGAAGCTACATCTTAGGTGCATCCATAAAAAAAACCTGCATAAACAGAATTCCAGAACCTTCTAGTGAATTCACTGGCTTTCTTTTTAACAATGATTGAGAGTGATTCCAGGCATGCATTTGTACATTCCACTTAAAAATCAATTTAGACAGGCAATGGCCATGCAAATATTGATTATAAACCCACTGTGTTTTTAGCAAGTTAGATTAATATCATGGGCTAAGATCCAGAAATCTGTTTCTCTTTCTTATTTTTATATGGAGTAGAACTAAAAACCAAATCCTTTTTCAGATTGCCCATATATTTTATAAATGCCCATGGGATGAAAATTTAATTTAGGAACTCAGCATATCTTTCCTCCCACCCACCTCTAGTCAAAATAATCAAAACCACAACTCTTCTCCAAGCACAGATCAGGAAAACTGCATATTTCACTATTTTATTATATTATTAACTTTTTTGCATTGCATTCACTGTGAGTACTCCATGTATCTTGTTAAATGCAAGCAGCTTCCTCAAAAACAAGTCATTTCAACTGACGGGCTTTGGCTTATGTTCAGCATTTTACAGCCCGTGTATCAGAACCATACGTTTATAATTTGAGATGCTTTCAGGACTTACTTATTTGTCATGGTTAGATGTTTCTATCTGTTTTTCCACTGAGCAGCAAACTCAAATACTGAAAAGATACAGAAAGTCCATTCAAGGCTAGACGAGAAAAAAAAAAAACCCACAGTGAAGAAATTAAATGTCATTGGATTTCTCTGCTTAATGAATAGAATCTAGGTCAAACTTTTGAATGACCACTGATTGTTTGCACAGTGTAAGCCAGAACGAATGACTGCGTAGCATCTGGACCATCCCAGTGTCTCATAGAGTTAACATTATGACTTTTAAAAGACAATTATTGACCATATTTAATATATAAAAGTAAGTTTCACAGAAGCATTTCTTTACTGTGACTACGTGGATATTATTAAAGGCAAATATTTGGCTTGAGAAAATAATTTTTCTTTTAGGTACAATTACAGTAATACTTAGTAAATATTCATTTTTACTTACATATGCAAAATCTTGCATGTTCTCGCCTACACTCTAGAATGAAAGCATCTAGGAAATTTAGAGGACAATCCCAATGAGATTGCCTAACGGGGGGAATAAATGAATCACTAATGGCAGAATTGCAGGCACAGAATGTTGTGTTGGGAAGTCTACTAGCTTGGCATGCGTGGCTATCACTTTGCACAGCGTACCCGTGAAGACCAGTCCAGCCAGCACTACAGCAAAGGCTGGGCACCATGCCTGCCTCTTCAAGTCACTGACTTGGCTACTGCTGCCACTGTGGGGAAAAGCTATGGGGAGAGAAGAGAATCCAATGTGATGTGTCTGGCCAGCACCCCAGCCCAAGCCTCTGCTTCATTATCTGCCATGTTCCTTTAAGCCCCACCATTAGGGGAAAAATGTCTCTGGGAAAGAATCTGAAGAAACAGTATTGAGATTAAGGATGTTGTTTTATGTGTTAAACATATATCTCAATTGACTTCATATTCATAGCTGTATTATTGCCCTCTGTTGTGGCCCAGAATATGCAAGTAACTTGCCTCTGAACACAGTAGGCTAGATTTGAAAAACTGATTGGACTATAAAGAAAGCCCATGTGGTAAACTATATAATATAGTATATATATATATTATATTAATATATATTATATTATCCTGTCCCAGGTGAGGAAACCCTTTCATCCATTATCAGGGGACACTTTAGAAGCCAGAAAATAGGCCAGAATGAGAGTATGGTGGGCTCAGTAGTGTGAATAGAAATTGGCAGTTCAAAATAAGCAGCAAAGCAAATAACAGTGAAGCCATTTTTATTGGGAGGGGCACGGTATTTTCCAATGTTCTGGGGTGAAAACATTCCCAACGTAGCTCATTTCAAGCCCCAAAGTCACTGACTTAAAGAGATGCCTAAAACCAACTCTGATAATGTGGCTCCCATGTACTACTGAGAAGGATCCACAGATACAGCTGAGAAAAGATAGCAAGGGATGGGAGGCATTACTAAGAGGGGTTATGAGTGACTTCAACTGTATTGGCTCTTACTATAGAAACCAGTAATGGTCAAACCTTGAATTACCTACTGGTTTCAGGATTCACGCCCCATCCATTCACGTCCCCTTGAGTTTAGCCTGTGACTTTATTAAACCAAGAGAATATGGCGCAAGTGATGCTTCCGATTCAGAGCTGAGCACTGAGCAGACATGGCTCCTTCTGATTTGCCCTTGTGTTGTTTTGAGCCACTCCAACTCACCAAGTAAGATGACCATGTGCAGGGAGAATGGCAAAAAGTAAAGCATTAGAGCAGGGGAGCCCAGCTGGGGGTGGATCACTGGGCCCCAGACATTCACAGTGACCCCAGAGAGCCACTGCATGTGTGAAACCTCACATGTTCCTGCACATCTGCTCTCTAAATTCCTGATCCACACATACATGAGAAAGCAAAAGCTATGTTCAAGCCACTAAGCATCGAGGCAATTTATTAAGAGGCAGCTGGCAACTAGAACTGTTTATTTCATACCAAATGCAAGAATCTTTATTTACTTGTACTGTGATGTTTTACGGGCAGGATGGGTAGGAAAACTGACCCCCTAAAGTCACAGATGTGCTACAGAAAACCATGCAGAAGGGCTACACCTCGCCTGACAGTTCATTGACATTGTGCTCACTGCTCTCTGTTCCTTGCTCCTGGTCTCAGAGAGAAGCATCCTCAGAGGGTACCCATTGCCATAAGAGCAGCCTTTGTGGTGACAGTGTTTCCAGATGACCGAAAAGGAAAGTGTGCTCAACATTACTGTTCAAGAACTCGAAATAAAATAAATTTCACATCCATCAGCACAGTTCTCATTGTGTCCAGTTTCATAGAATTTTTCGAGGCTTCCTTCTCTAGTCAATTACCTGAGGCTGAGCAATCATGAGAAAAAAGAAAAGGGCCAGCCTGCCAGAACACTTGGCCTGTCTCGTGATTTGTTGGAATACTATAAATGCACACATTCAGGAGGGAAATAAAACTAGCCACTGTCTAAATGATGGCGTAAGCTGGTGTATAAACCTGACTAGCCAGCCATCACCCTATAAGCTGAGACCCTGAAGTTCCCATTGTGGATCCAGAAGTAAGTAAATATCCAGAAGTGGCAAGCCTTCTGTGTGCCTCCAGCTCCAGAAGAAAAAAAAATCACTCAATGGCTTTAGTTATGCTTTTGGATATTTTCTTAATGTCACTAAGATACTTACATTTTGGCAATGAGATTAATACAAAGCCGAACAAACTAGTATTAAGATGATGAGGCAGACAGACAGTTGATGACATCATAATAAGAGCATGTTGAATATTGATTTTAGAGCTGAAAGAGGCTAGAAATTAGGTGACTGTTTTAATGTTATTAAATACAAGAATATAAAAGAGAAGCATTTCAGCTCAACCTGATTCTCCCCAGTGTGCCTGCCATACAAGACCTAAGGTATTCTGTTGTCCATTTTTAGAAGAAGGACAAGTTACAACTGACTGGGTTATCTCCACTCAGCATATTTTCAGTGTGATGCTTTAAAATGCTCCTGAGTCCAGGAAGTTGCTGAAGGTGGGTGCTCTGCAGCCTCTGTTTATGGAGCCTTAGGCAAGCACATCACTTAGGTCCCACAGCCTACGTTCTAAGCTTGCTTTCTAGATAAGTCATCAACACTCTTCCAGCCTCGACTTCTGCACTTGGATTTCTCCTTGGATTTACCCTTTCTACAGACTTGGTGCCATTCTTCTAATGCTCAAAACCATACAGAAGCAACTGATGAACTAAGAAGGTGCTGTCCAAAGGCAAGGTGACCTAGCAACAAGTGGAAAACAGTATTACCCAGAGAATATGACTCCAGCAGGGCACTCTTTCAGTAAGCAGCTCAAACAGTGTAGCCTTGATTTGATTTGCCAACCTAAGATAAAATAAAAAATAAAATAAATGAGATGAAGCGAGATGGGTATTTTCAGTTCACTGCAGGTCAGTTGCATCATGTGAATGAGACATGACCTGATTTGTTTGACATCGGAGATGTGCGAGTCAGCCATCATTTTCATATCAGACACCAGTGTTCCCCAGTGAAGAGTTCGTGGGCAAATCAAGTGGCTATATACTGCCAATATTAAGATATTTTTCTACTGGGGATAAACGATTCCTTCCCTTACAGGTATTCTTCACATTTTTGTTCTCATGGATATGGAGTGTTGACATTGAAACCTTCTGCGTTACATTTGAATGATATATGAAGTGTGGGAGAGAATGAAAATGGAGTTTCAAGGACTCCTGTTCAATTGCTGACATGCCCCTTCCCTTTCACTAGATAGCAGCTTTGAGGTTTAAGAAATTTCAGTATCATCTCCTACTTCTTGGTTCATTTGCTTGGCTCTTCCCATGATTCATGAGGTGACAAGTTGCGGGAGCATACAATTGGAACAGCATTTTTACAAGTTTGCATATTAGCACATTTGTCTTTTGGGGACTGCATTCTTTATGAATTTTAGCTACAGTGAAGGAAGTATTTCCTAATCTTATTTCCATGTCCAATGAAAATAGGATATGACTTGTCTCCCTCAGGGCAAGATCAGTGCCCGGAATAAAAAATCAAAAGGTAATAATAAAAAGCCACTTTGTATGCCATAATATACAGAAGCACAAGTGAAGGACCCTTTACATTTTTCAGGTCATTTTTTCCCTTTTTTTTTTTTGAATGTGAGGATTTGGCAGATTGTTAGACTGAAGGCGAATGAAGTAAGAAGATTGCCTGAAGTCACACTGTGCTGCTTAGCCTGATTTCTGGAGACCAGGCAGCTCAAAATGCTGATCAGTCAGAAGAGAGCTAAGCAAATCCCATAGAGGTTAGAGAATAATGGGATTTGCTATAAGGCATTACACAGTGAAACAGTAACAGTGACTAAGGTACCATGAAAGGGAGAGCCATGGCCAGAATGCAAAGATTTTTCTTCATCTTGTCCAGAGGAATCTTAGTGGCTGGTTTGCATTCCATTTGTTGAGTGTTTGAAACCAACGAAAGGACTTTTCTCATGCTACCTGGGGCTTGGTTGGGCACGCAGGTGGAGTTTGACCGAAAAGATTAACATCTCTACTTTCTAATCATCCCTTGACTGTCAAAGACATGTCCCTCTCCTGTGACTCCCTGCTTGTCCTGAAGCATCGGTGACTAATGGCTTCTGTTTCCTATCATGATGGATTTTAAAGAGACCATTCTTCTGAAAATAAGTACATTGGTTGTAAACTTGGTTGACCTGGAAACACCATCTGTTTTTCTCTTTCTTTCTTTTTTTTTGCCATCTTGTGTTCTCAAAATAATTCACATTAGTCTTCTCTTAGAAATTGTTAAGTCATGTCTTTCCTGTCATGATATCATGCATGCCCTGGTAGCAATTCATTAAATATCTCCTGCTAAAAATGACCCCCAGGAGATAGTAATTAACCTGCTCTTGGATATAATAATAAAACTAAAGATTGATGAATAGGTTTCTTCAATACTTTAAGTAATAGCATACAACTAAAAGGCCATGCATTGCTTGTTATAGAAAAACAGTTTGGAATATGTTAGAATATCATGAATAAATGAACACTTTCATTTATGAGCTTTATATAGAAATCATTGAGTTTCCCTGCTCGAGGTGCAGTTGGTATGGTAGTTAATCTTTTCATGGCACTTACTGTATAATGCACCGCCTCTTTGGGCAATCGTTTGTATTAAAATACAGCATTTAAGCTTCCTTCCTCCATAAAGCAGTACAAGAATGAATTGTTCAATCTCTTTTCTGGTAACACTCTGGAAATTATTTCAGAAATACCCAAAATGGTAATTCCCACTTAATATCTTTCTTATAGTCCATTGGAAAATAGGAAATATTTCCAAAGTAATTTAAGATTTTTGGAATATTAAAAAGAAGTCTGTATTAGTCGACAGATAATTCTTGTTTTTGCATCACCACCCATCTGACTGACCCTAGAAAGTCATTGAACTTGCTTTTCAATTGTCATTTCTTATCATTTCTAATCATTAAAATGAAAAATATGAGTTTGATGACCTCCAGGTAAATTCCGTTTTAAACCGTCCATCTCCCTATTCATATTCTTTTCTTTCTTTTTTCCTTAGTTTCCAATGCCTCTTTCTTCCTTTATTTTTTAATGATGTCTTATTTTAACCTCTGGAGAATTATGGTCCACACCAGATCTCCTGGAGGATAGAAGTGGTCTCTCATGATCATTGCATTCCTGTGGGCCTTCTCACTCTGTGAGACAGACTTTTGAATGTCGAGGTCAGCCTTCTCTGAGGAACTGTTCTGTACTCCATGGACAGTCAGTGGATAGGCAGGACGCAGGTTAAATTAGTTCGTGCACAATGCCATTTCTGAAGAATATTCCCCAAAGATTCTCTCAAAACATATGGAAGAAAGCTTTCTGGTTAGAGGAAAAGAGTACTGTCAGGTTTAAGTGAGTATGCATGGATTACTAGAGGAACCATCTGTGAACATTGTGTGCTGCAGGTAAAGCCTCTTTAAAGACCATGCTGGTGAGTTCATTTAAAATGAACCTTTGTGCTTAGTTTTGATACAAATCTGGTTTAGCAATAGGCCAACCCGTAAGGTTTAATGGTTCAATTAAAGATTTTTCAAAACAAAGAGTTGTCAAAGAGGAAATCTCCCGGGGTGAACTAGATTAGAATTTTATGGATCTATAAATTTTTTCTGCATGGTTGTGCGTGTGGGGAATGTGCACTCTATGAATGATACACGAGACATGCCATTGAAAGAAAAGAATAACATTATGAGAATTAGGTCTGAAATATTTTCCTTGGCGCAGAGAGAAATAAGTTTTCAAACCACCTATGTTGATGTGCTTTAGGTCCTTTGTAGCGTTACTATTTTGTCCTAGAAGGATGAAGCTAGTCCATTTATTTGTTAAAACAGGGTAAGAAGCCACTCATCCTCTGGGACAATAATTCATATCCTCTATGAAACCTTTAACAAAAGGAACTACAGAGCTTATGCAATTCCCTCAACGAAAAATAGCTGAATTTAAAGTAAATCATAATGAGTAATATTATTATTATTACTCTCACTGGTGATGTAGGGGTTATTAATAAAATAGAGACACTGTGATATGTGAGTTCTAATATGAAAACTATATAAATATATTATAAATGTTCTGCATATAGTGTAACACCCAGATTTATGAATGGATTCTTCATGATTAATCGACACATTGCAGAAAAACTTTAAGAGACTAATTAAATCTACACTGAGAACATTTGGGTTTCTGACATTTGAAGGAGAAGATAGGATGTTTTGAGGATGGTTAATGACCTCTTTTTTAAAAATTTTACTTCTATTTCTACCTTATATTCCAAAGAACATGAAGACACGGGTGTAACGTACAGAGCNAGATGTTATAAGCCACAGTAAGACCCTGTCATATTTAACAGGGGGGAAAATTGTAATTCATGGATTAACATATCCAAACATGTGTCTATGCTAAAGTAACCTACCATAACTATTAGTGCTGCTTAAATACCTATATATCTAATTGCTTGTTCTTCATTAGTAGGATCGAAAGGTTATTCCTGGACAAACTGTCAGCGCAGGAAAGGAAACAGCCAGAATTGACCAGAGTCCAAGTCAACAGCTCCAGAGAGAGTGGACTGTTTTACCTCTCATCCACCTGTGCCCCTTTTCTAAGCCTAGGGAACAACCTGTGACTAAGACACTTTTAAGATAAAACAGATTGAGGTTCACTAAAGGTTTGAGAATCGTAGTAGACCAATCAGTAGCAAGGCCAATTATTTCAAAAGTGTGCAGACAGTCGTTAGAACAGAAGTTATCTTTGTTACATAACCTATGATGGCTCACTAAGGACAAGTCTAACCTCTTGTGGCAGTGATGACATTTTAAGTGGTCAGGCCTCATTTTGTGTTCATTATCACAACGGAGCCTGGAAACTTGAGTTCTGGAAATGTGTGTATTCGCAAACCTTTAATTAGGTTAGCAAGGCTCTACTACATGTGTTCATCTCTCTCCCTTATTGTGCATCAACTGGTAATAATCTAGTTCATATGTTATTCAGCCAAGGAAGCAATTTACTGGTTTAATTTTATTTCCTGTGCTCATTCCTGAGCTTGTTGATATTGAATTATATGAAACATTTAAAGTTATATTTCTTTCACTTAAACTCTTCTTACCTGCCTGCACCATTTTCTCTTCTGTTAAAGGAAGCTACATCTTAGGTGCATCCATAAAAAAAACCTGCATAAACAGAATTCCAGAACCTTCTAGTGAATATCACTGGCTTTCTTTTTAACAATGATTGAGAGTGATTCCAGGCATGCATTTGTACATTCCACTTAAAAATCAATTTAGACAGGCAATGGCCATGCAAATATTGATTATAAACCCACTGTGTTTTTAGCAAGTTAGATTAATATCATGGGCTAAGATCCAGAAATCTGTTTCTCTTTCTTATTTTCATATGGAGTAGAACTAAAAACCAAATCCTTTTTCAGATTGCCCATATATTTTATAAATGCCCATGGGATGAAAATTTAATTTAGGAACTCAGCATATCTTTCCTCCCACCCACCTCTGGTCAAAATAATCAAAACCACAACTCTTCTCCAAGCACAGATCAGGAAAACTGCATATTTCACTTTATTTTATTATATTTTAACTTTTTGCATTGCATTCACTGTGAGTACTCCATGTATCTTGTTAAATGCAAGCAGCTTCCTCAAAAACAAGTCATTTCAACTGACGGGCTTTGGCTTATGTTCAGCATTTTACAGCCCGTGTATCAGAACCATACGTTTATAATTTGAGATGCTTTCAGGACTTACTTATTTGTCATGGTTAGATGTTTCTATCTGTTTTTCCACTGAGCAGCAAACTCAAATACTGAAAAGATACAGAAAGTCCATTCAAGGCTAGACGAGAAAAAAAAAAAAACAGTGAAGAAATAAATGTATTGGATTTCTCTGCTTCAAGGAATAGAATCTAGGTCAAACTTTTGAATGACCACTGATTGTTTGCACAGTGTAAGCCAGAACGAATGACTGCGTAGCATCTGGACCATCCCAGTGTCTCATAGAGTTAACATTATGACTTTTAAAAGACAATTATTGACCATATTTAATATATAAAGTAAGTTTCACAGAAGCATTTCTTTACTGTGACTACGTGGATATTATTAAAGGCAAATATTTGGCTTGAGAAAATAATTTTTCTTTTAGGACAATTACAGTAATACTTTAGTAAATATTTCATTTTTACTTTACATATGCAAAATCTTGCATGTTCTCGCCTACACTCTAGAATGAAAGCATCTAGGAAATTTAGAGGACAATCCCAATGAGATTGCCTAACGGGGGGAATAAATGAATCACTAATGGCAGAATTGCAGGCACAGAATGTTGTGTTGGGAAGTCTACTAGCTTGGCATGCGTGGCTATCACTTTGCACAGCGTACCCGTGAAGACCAGTCCAGCCAGCACTACAGCAAAGGCTGGGCACCATGCCTGCCTCTTCAAGTCACTGACTTTGGCTACTGCTGCCACTGTGGGGAAAAGCTATGGGGAGAGAAGAGAATCCAATGTGATGTGTCTGGCCAGCACCCCAGCCCAAGCCTCTGCTTCATTATCTGCCATGTTCCTTTAAGCCCCACCATTAGGGGAAAAATGTCTCTGGGAAAGAATCTGAAGAAACAGTATTGAGATTAAGGATGTTGTTTTATGTGTTAAACATATATCTCAATTGACTTCATATTCATAGCTGTATTATTGCCCTCTGTTGTGGCCCAGAATATGCAAGTAACTTGCCTCTGAACACAGTAGGGCTAGAATTTGAAACTTGATTGGACTATAAAGAAGTCCCATGTGTAAATATAATATATATATATATATATATATATATATATATATATATATCCTGTCCCAGGTGAGGAAACCCTTTCATCATTATCAGGACAGCTTTTAGAAGCCAGAAAATAGGCCAGAATGAGAGTATGGTGGGCTCAGTAGTGTGAATAGAAATTGGCAGTTCAAAATAAGCAGCAAAGCAAATAACAGTGAAGCCATTTTTATTGGGAGGGGCACGGTATTTTCCAATGTTCTGGGGTGAAAACATTCCCAACGTAGCTCATTTCAAGCCCCAAAGTCACTGACTTAAAGAGATGCCTAAAACCAACTCTGATAATGTGGCTCCCATGTACTACTGAGAAGGATCCACAGATACAGCTGAGAAAAGATAGCAAGGGATGGGAGGCATTACTAAGAGGGGTTATGAGTGACTTCAACTGTATTGGCTCTTACTATAGAAACCAGTAATGGTCAAACCTTGAATTACCTACTGGTTTCAGGATTCACGCCCCATCCATTCACGTCCCCTTGAGTTTAGCCTGTGACTTTATTAAACCAAGAGAATATGGCGCAAGTGATGCTTCCGATTCAGAGCTGAGCACTGAGCAGACATGGCTCCTTCTGATTTGCCCTTGTGTTGTTTTGAGCCACTCCAACTCACCAAGTAAGATGACCATGTGCAGGGAGAATGGCAAAAAGTAAAGCATTAGAGCAGGGGAGCCCAGCTGGGGGTGGATCACTGGGCCCCAGACATTCACAGTGACCCCAGAGAGCCACTGCATGTGTGAAACCTCACATGTTCCTGCACATCTGCTCTCTAAATTCCTGATCCACACATACATGAGAAAGCAAAAGCTATGTTCAAGCCACTAAGCATCGAGGCAATTTATTAAGAGGCAGCTGGCAACTAGAACTGTTTATTTCATACCAAATGCAAGAATCTTTATTTACTTGTACTGTGATGTTTTACGGGCAGGATGGGTAGGAAAACTGACCCCCTAAAGTCACAGATGTGCTACAGAAAACCATGCAGAAGGGCTACACCTCGCCTGACAGTTCATTGACATTGTGCTCACTGCTCTCTGTTCCTTGCTCCTGGTCTCAGAGAGAAGCATCCTCAGAGGGTACCCATTGCCATAAGAGCAGCCTTTGTGGTGACAGTGTTTCCAGATGACCGAAAAGGAAAGTGTGCTCAACATTACTGTTCAAGAACTCGAAATAAAATAAATTTCACATCCATCAGCACAGTTCTCATTGTGTCCAGTTTCATAGAATTTTTCAAGGCTTCCTTCTCTAGTCAATTACCTGAGGCTGAGCAATCATGAGAAAAAAGAAAAGGGCCAGCCTGCCAGAACACTTGGCCTGTCTCGTGATTTGTTGGAATACTATAAATGCACACATTCAGGAGGGAAATAAAACTAGCCACTGTCTAAATGATGGCGTAAGCTGGTGTATAAACCTGACTAGCCAGCCATCACCCTATAAGCTGAGACCCTGAAGTTCCCATTGTGGATCCAGAAGTAAGTAAATATCCAGAAGTGGCAAGCCTTCTGTGTGCCTCCAGCTCCAGAAGAAAAAAAAATCACTCAATGGCTTTAGTTATGCTTTTGGATATTTTCTTAATGTCACTAAGATACTTACATTTTGGCAATGAGATTAATACAAAGCCGAACAAACTAGTATTAAGATGATGAGGCAGACAGACAGTTGATGACATCATAATAAGAGCATGTTGAATATTGATTTTAGAGCTGAAAGAGGCTAGAAATTAGGTGACTGTTTTAATGTTATTAAATACAAGAATATAAAAGAGAAGCATTTCAGCTCAACCTGATTCTCCCCAGTGTGCCTGCCATACAAGACCTAAGGTATTCTGTTGTCCATTTTTAGAAGAAGGACAAGTTACAACTGACTGGGTTATCTCCACTCAGCATATTTTCAGTGTGATGCTTTAAAATGCTCCTGAGTCCAGGAAGTTGCTGAAGGTGGGTGCTCTGCAGCCTCTGTTTATGGAGCCTTAGGCAAGCACATCACTTAGGTCCCACAGCCTACGTTCTAAGCTTGCTTTCTAGATAAGTCATCAACACTCTTCCAGCCTCGACTTCTGCACTTGGATTTCTCCTTGGATTTACCCTTTCTACAGACTTGGTGCCATTCTTCTAATGCTCAAAACCATACAGAAGCAACTGATGAACTAAGAAGGTGCTGTCCAAAGGCAAGGTGACCTAGCAACAAGTGGAAAACAGTATTACCCAGAGAATATGACTCCAGCAGGGCACTCTTTCAGTAAGCAGCTCAAACAGTGTAGCCTTGATTTGATTTGCAAAATAAGATAAAATAACAAAATAAAATAAAATGAGATGAAAGAGAAGATGGGTATTTTCAGTTCACTGCAGGTCAGTTGCATCATGTGAATGAGACATGACCTGATTTGTTTGACATCGGAGATGTGCGAGTCAGCCATCATTTTCATATCAGACACCAGTGTTCCCCAGTGAAGAGCTGGGCAAATCAAGTGGCTGATATACTGCCAATATTAAGATATTTTCTAATGCGGATAAACGTATTCCTTCCCTTACAGGTATTCTATCACATTTTTGTTCTCATTGGATATGGAGTGTTGACATGAAACCTTCTGCGTAAATTTGAATGATATATGAAGTGTGGGAGAGAATGAAAATGGAGTTTCAAGGACTCCTGTTCAATTGCTGACATGCCCCTTCCCTTTCACTAGATAGCAGCTTTGAGGTTTAAGAAATTTCAGTATCATCTCCTACTTCTTGGTTCATTTGCTTGGCTCTTCCCATGATTCATGAGGTGACAAGTTGCGGGAGCATACAATTGGAACAGCATTTTTACAAGTTTGCATATTAGCACATTTGTCTTTGTGGGACTGCATTCTTATGAATTTTAGCTACAGTGAAGGAAGTATTTCCTAATCTATTTCCATGTCCAATGAAAATAGGATATGACTTGTCTCCCTCAGGGCAAGATCAGTGGCCCAGGAATAAAAATAAATAAGTAAATAAATAAAAGCCATGTTGTATGCCATAATATACAGAAGCAAAGTGAAGGACCCTACATTTCAGTCATTTCTTTTTTTTTTTTTTTAATGTGAGGATTTGGCAGATGTTAGACTGAAGGCGAATGAAGTAAGAAGATTGCCTGAAGTCACACTGTGCTGCTTAGCCTGATTTCTGGAGACCAGGCAGCTCAAAATGCTGATCAGTCAGAAGAGAGCTAAAGCAATCCCATAGAGGTTGAGAGAATAATTGGATTTGCTATAAGGCATTACACAGTGAAACAGTAACAGTGACTAAGGTACCATGAAAGGGAGAGCCATGGCCAGAATGCAAAGATTTTTCTTCATCTTGTCCAGAGGAATCTTAGTGGCTGGTTTGCATTCCATTTGTTGAGTGTTTGAAACCAACGAAAGGACTTTTCTCATGCTACCTGGGGCTTGGTTGGGCACGCAGGTGGAGTTTGACCGAAAAGATTAACATCTCTACTTTCTAATCATCCCTTGACTGTCAAAGACATGTCCCTCTCCTGTGACTCCCTGCTTGTCCTGAAGCATCGGTGACTAATGGCTTTCTGTTTCTCCTATCATGATGGATTTTAAAGAGACCATTCTCTGAAAATAAGTACATTGTTGGTAAAACTTGTGTTGAACCTGGAAAACTCTGTCTTTTCTTCTTCTTTCTTTTTTTTTTTTTGCCATCTTGTGTTCTCAAAATAATTCACATTAGTCTTCTCTTAGAAATTGTTAAGTCATGTCTTTCCTGTCATGATATCATGCATGCCCTGGTAGCAATTCATTAAATATCTCCTGCTAAAAATGACCCCCAGGAGATAGTAATTAACCTGCTCTTGGATATAATAATAAAACTAAAGATTGATGAATAGGTTTCTTCAATACTTTAAGTAATAGCATACAACTAAAAGGCCATGCATTGCTTGTTATAGAAAAACAGTTTGGAATATGTTAGAATATCATGAATAAATGAACACTTTCATTTATGAGCTTTATATAGAAATCATTGAGTTTCCCTGCTCGAGGTGCAGTTGGTATGGTAGTTAATCTTTTCATGGCACTTACTGTATAATGCACCGCCTCTTTGGGCAATCGTTTGTATTAAAATACAGCATTTAAGCTTCCTTCCTCCATAAAGCAGTACAAGAATGAATTGTTCAATCTCTTTTCTGGTAACACTCTGGAAATTATTTCAGAAATACCCAAAATGGTAATTCCCACTTAATATCTTTCTTATAGTCCATTGGAAAATAGGAAATATTTCCAAAGTAATTTAAGATTTTTGGAATATTAAAAAGAAGTCTGTATTAGTCGACAGATAATTCTTGTTTTTGCATCACCACCCATCTGACTGACCCTAGAAAGTCATTGAACTTGCTTTAACTTGTCATTCATTATCATTTTAATCATTAAAATGAAAATATGAGTTTGATGACCTCCAGGTAAATTCCGTTTTAAACCGTCCATATCCCTATTCATATTCTTTTCTTTCTTCTTAGTTCCATATGCCTCTTTCTTCCTTTTATTTTCTAATGATGTCTTATTTTAACCTCTGGAGAATTATGGTCCACACCAGATCTCCTGGAGGATAGAAGTGGTCTCTCATGATCATTGCATTCCTGTGGGCCTTCTCACTCTGTGAGACAGATTGAATGTCAGAGGTCAGCTTCTCTGAGGAAATGTCTGTACTCCATGACAGTCAGTGGATAGGCAGGACGCAGGTTAAATTAGTTCGTGCACAATGCCATTTCTGAAGAATATTCCCCAAAGATTCTCTCAAAACATATGGAAGAAAGCTTTCTGGTTAGAGGAAAAGAGTACTGTCAGGTTTAAGTGAGTATGCATGGATTACTAGAGGAACCATCTGTGAACATTGTGTGCTGCAGGTAAAGCCTCTTTAAAGACCATGCTGGTGAGTTCATTTAAAATGAACCTTTGTGCTTAGTTTTGATACAAATCTGGTTTAGCAATAGGCCAACCCGTAAGGTTTAATGGTTCAATTAAAGATTTTTCAAAACAAAGAGTTGTCAAGAGGAAATTCCCTGGTGAACTAGATTAGAATTTATGGATTATAAATTTTCTTCTGCATGGTGTGCGTGTGGGGAATGTGCACTCTATGAAGATACAAGACAAATGCCATTGAAAAGAAAGAATAACAATTATGAGAATTAGGTCTGAATATTTTATTCCTTGGCTCAGAGAGAAAGTTCAAACACCTATGTTGATGTGCTTTAGGTCCTTTGTAGCGTTACTATTTTGTCCTAGAAGGATGAAGATAGTCCATTTATTTGTAAAAAGGGAAGAAGACACTCATCCTCTGGGACAATAATTCATATCCTCTATGAAACCTTTAACAAAAGGAACTACAGAGCTTATGCAATTCCCTCAAGAAAAATAGCTGAATTTTAAAGTAAATCATAATGAGTAATATTATTATTATTACTCTCACTGGTGATGTAGGGGTTATTAATAAAATAGAGACACTGTGATATGTGAGTTCTAATAGAAAACTATAAATATATTATAAATGTTCTGCATATAGTGTAACACCCAGATTTATGAATGGATTCTTCATGATTAATCGACACATTGCAGAAAAACTTTAAGAGACTAATTAAATCTACACTGAGAACATTTGGGTTTCTGACATTTGAAGGAGAAGATAGGATGTTGAGGATTGGTAATGACCTCTTTTAAAAATTTTTACTTCTATTTCTACCTTATATTCCAAAGAACATGAAGACACGGGTGTAACGTACAGAGCCAGGTGAGGAGTCAACATAGATGTCTGAAGGAAATATTATTAGGAAATTTTATAAAGTTTTAGAGGGAGTGAATATTGAGAGGTTCTGAGAGCTGAGACAGAGAAGTCCACACTTGAGTTATTCCTGAGAACCTAGACTGAAAGCATTGTTTCCAAGGACACAGGCCAGTCGTATTCCAAGGACACAGTCCTACACCGTATTCCACTCGGCTCCTCCCAGTTTGCTTCTCCCCTTCCCTCCCCTTTCCTCTCTTCTCCTCTCCTCTCTCTTCTCCTTTCCCTCCCCTCTCCTCCCCCTCCCTTTCATCCCCTTTTCTTCCTCCATCCCTCCCTCTCTCCCTCCTTATCTCCTTCCCTCCCTTCTTCCCTCTCTCCCCCCCTCCTTCCATCCATCCATCATTTCTTTCTTTATTGGTTTCTCTGATTGTTTCCTAGTGAGCCACTAAGCTTGAAGTAAATTTGGAAATGACCATTGGGCTTTCACCTGGAAGTTTTCCTTTCCATTTTCACCTGGTTAATATCTTTACAGTCCTACTTCTCATTCTAGTTGAAAATTTCCAGAAAGATTCCCATGGCCTTTTTGCAGCCCTTAGTAGTCTGAGATGAGTAGTTGGTTTTGCATTCCCAGGAAATCTGCTTGTGCTGCTCTGAGGAAGTGTACGCTGATCGTTATCGAAGCAGATCAGTTAGATCTTGATGGGTTCCAGTGCCCCTTGGATCCTTCATGGTCCAAATGAGTCTGTTTACCACTTAATCCATTACCCTTTGCACACTGTGCATGGCATATAAGAAACACATAGAACATGTTCTGCATGAGAAAAGTTACAGATGCAGGAGCAATAGTGTGTCCCAAGACAAGGAGGAGACTGACAGAACAACGTATCACTATTGCTATCATCATTTAGATGCACAGTGCATGCATGACACCTCTCCAGGATATTGGGGAACATTGTCACCATTTGAACAGAGCCAGAAAATAGGACAAATCAATATATTTTTCATTGTTAACTTCTTAGGTACCTATGAAAGAAAGAACTTCAAGATTCCAGGGTTCAAATAGAGTTATAATGCTTCAACTCAAAGCAGTGTTTAAAGTTATATAAGGCATTGAAAATTACTTTAGAAAATGAATTCTATTTCAGGATGAGAGTCATCCCTAAAATGACATTATTACAGCAGGTAAAGTTCATTTAAATAGTCTTAATAAATCTATCTATGCAATAGGCACTATGTAGGAACAGTAGATGAGACAGTTGAAAAATTATAGTGGGAGGGGGGTGGAGAGATGGCCTAGCAGTTAAGAGCACCGACTGCTCTTGCAGAGGACCCAAGTTCGATCCCCAGCACCCACATGGCGGCTGAGAACTGTCTTTGGCTCCAGTTCCAGGGGAATCTGACACCCTCTTCTGACCTCCATGGCATTGCAAGACACAGGTGCATGAACCTACATGTAGACAGTACATTCATACACATAAAAAAATAAAATTTTAAAAATTAAAAAAAAGAAAAATTATAGTGGGAAAGGTCCTCTTTCTCTAAAGTAGGAAATGAAGTTACAGTAATTAGTTAAAATGTTCAATCTGGGGGCTGGAGAGATGGCCTAGCAGTTAAGAGCACCGACTGCTCTTGCAGAGGACCCAGGTTCGATCCCCAGCACCCACATGGCGGCTAGAACTGTCTGTAACTCCAATTCCAGGAGAACTCCAGTTCCAGGGGAATCTGACACCCTCTTCTAACCTCTGCAGCATTGCACAACATGGGTGCACAAACCTACATGCACACAGTACATTCATACAAAAAATAAATAAATAAATAAATAAATAAATAAGTAAATAAATAAAAAATACAATTAAATAAAATTTTTTTAAAAAAAACTCAGGATTGGCCAGGCATGGGGCACATGCCTTTAATCCTAGCACTCAGAGACGGAGGCAGGCAGATCTCTTTGACTTCAAGGCCAGCCTGGCTAAAGTGAGTTCATAGGCCAGCTGGGTCTGCAGAGAGACCCTGTCCCCAAAAAAAGATTTTTTTTTAAAAAATCTCAATTTAGCTGGGCGTGGTGGTGCACAAGCCTTCTAATCTAGCACTTGGGAAGGCAAGGCAGGCGAATCTTTGTGAGTTTCAAGGCCAGCCTGGTCTACGGGTGAGTTCTAGGACAGCTGGGGCTACAGGGAGACCCTGTCTCGAAAACACACACACACAAAAAAAATGCTCAATTTGTTGTACATATAATTTATAGGACTCTTATGCAAATGAAGATCCTATTTTACCCTAAAAGTATATGGAACAGAACAGTTTCCCTTACCAAGTTTTAAGGTACTCTCAAAGACAGCTAACATGAAGTACTGTGGTTTGACTCACCAAAGGTTCACATTAAAGGGTCCACTTTGGGGAGGTGATTAGAACTTTCATGAGGTGGGACATAGTGGAAGAAGTTACTGGATGCATGTCTTTGAAGGGGCCTATGTACATATGGTTATTTCTATTTTTTTTTTTTTTTTTTTTGCTTCCTGACTAGGAAAAGGAGAAATTTTCTATGCCATGAATTCCTATCATGAGGTTCTGCCTCACCACAAGCCCAGAGAACAGGGCCAACATAGATCAGGACCTCCAAAACCGAGAGCCCAGACCATGCCTTTCTCCTCAATGTTATCTTAGGTATTCCTTTCTGATGGAGAGCGGAGTAACACATGGGCAAAAGATGGTACAGACAGCATCCCATTTCCTGCTGCATTTAGGATAACACTCAAATGCATTCTATGTCTTTGTTTGAAGCTCTAGACATTTTTCTTATGTTTCATTCTTTGAAAATTTCATACACATATATGAAACCTACTTTGATCGTAACGCTTCCCATTATCTACTCTTATATCCCTCTCCCTCTCAAGGAACCCCTTCTTCTTCCCAAAAAGTCTACTTTCTTTCAGGTCTTTTTTAGTGGTGAGACACTGCATTGAAGGAGGGTTGCTTGCAGGAGAATGGATAGAGAGTTATTCACCTTAGCAAGGGAAGCAGGAGAATGGATAGAGTTATTCACCTTAGAAGGGAAGCTTACCACAATGCCTACAACACTGAAGAATATGACTACTCCACTTCCAGAAACACCAATCTGCCTATAGCTCCTCAGGGACAGGGACGCATGGGCCTTAGGAGCCCCTCCCCTCACACACACACACACACACACACACACACACACACACACACACACACCATCTGTGATAGAATGCTGAGGGGCCCATGCTCCTGCAGGTCTTGTGAGAATAGCCACTGTTGCTGTGAATTCATGCATGCAGCAACCATGTCATGACTACAGGACAGTGCTTCACAACACTCCTCATCTTCATGCATGCGGCCTACATGTCATATCTACAAGACAGTGCTTCACAACACTCCTCATGTTCATGCATGTGGCGACAGCCATGTCATGTCTACAGGATAGTGCTTCACAACATTCCTCATCTTCATGCATGCGGCGGCAGCCGTGTCACGTCTACAGGACAGTGCTTCACAACACTCCTCATCTTCATGCATGTGGCGGCAGCCATGTCACCTCTACAGGACAGTACTTCACAACACTCCTCATCTTCCTGCTCATAACTTCTTTCTGCTCTCTCTTTTCTCTCTCTCCTGCTATTTCCTGATATAGCTGTCTTCCTCAGAGCTGAGCATTTATCAGCCACTCATTTTAAAAAATTTTTTTATTATTTATTTATTTATTTTTGTATGTGTATGAATGTACTGTCTGCATGCAGGTCTGTGCACCCATGTCGTGCAATGCCGCGGAGGTCAGAAGAGGGTCTCGGATTCCCCTGGAACTGGAGTTCTCCTGGAATTGGAGTTACAGACGGTTCTTAGCCGCCATGTGGGTGCTGGGGATCGAACCCGGGTCCTCTGCAAGAGCGTTGGTGCTCTTAACCGCTAGGCTATCTCTCCAGCCCCCAGCCACTCATTTTAACGCTCTGCATTAACTCTCAGTCACTGTACATAGAACCCTCTCTGATCAAGGCTGAGAGCAGCACTAATTTATGAGTATAAAGATAAATACCTAGAGGATAATTTGTCAGCACGTCCATTCACAAAACAACAAGTGTAGGTTCCCTTCTAGGGCCTATGACCTCCATAACCAGGGGCTTTTGACACAGCATAAGGATTGAAATCCTCCTATGGAATGGGCCTTCAGTCCAATCAGAAAGCAGTCCATGATCACCATAACAGCCATGACTATTGTATCAGGGGCACAGCATGCCCAGAAGTTTGATATTGCAGCACATGGCTCCAGTATTCAGCCTGCATAGTACCCACCAGCACTGAGAACACTTGAAGCTCTAAGAGCGCTCTCTCTCTCTCTCTCTCTCCTCTCCCCTCTCCCCTCTGCCTTCTCCCCTCTCCCCTCTCCCCTCTCTCCTCTTTCCTCTCTCCTCTCTCCTCTCTCCTCTCTCCTCTCTCCTCTCTCCTCTCTCTTCCTCTGTCCTCTCTCTGCTAGGAATTAAACCCAAACCTTTGTACATGCTAGGCAAACACTACCATTGGGCTTTACCAAATATCCCTTACAATAAAGAGGTAATCTTTATTTTTCAATAATTTGTTTCAGTTTAACACATTTGCCAAGTCTGATAGAGTTTGTACTAGACCCTAAGTAAAGGATGGATAATAGAAAAATGGAACATCTTTTATTTTTATATTGTTAAACTAGTTTGTAGTTCAGTATCCCATTCTGTGATGACAAAACGAACATTGACAATTAAATTCAGGTATCTCTTAGTTGCTTCAAGTTTATTGTAATCTCTTCAACATTTCTCCTCGTGGTAATAATGTAGGCAGCATATGCAGCTTACAGACTCTGGGTGCGAGGGAGCAAGGAGCCTGGTGAGCAGGACCGATAGGGAACTGAAGGACTGAATCTTTCTTTACACAGTTGTTCCAGGCAGGCTCTGGAGTGCATGCTTATGACTCCTCAATGGGAAGACTTCCTTGACTTTGTCCTTGCCTGGACCTGCTGCCTCTAGTGCATTCTTGCACCCCTGTCCTCCCAGGTGTCTCCCCTTGACTTACTACTGGATGTTCCCCATATATTGTTTTTACATTCTCCTCAGTTTTTTGTCAAGGACTCTACTCCAGCTGATGACTTTGCTTCTTAATAATAGTGTGCCTTGAGTCTCCGTAGTCCATCAATGATATTTCATAATAATATCTTGCTCAGAAGATTGCTATGAAAATTACATGAGATATATTTCTATATCATCTGATTTTCTCCATTTGTGGTAAAATACCTGACAAAAGCAACTCAAGGAAGGATCTGATTTGGCCTTCCAATTGGAAGATATAGTTCATCATGGTGGAAAGGCATGGCGGCTGAGGTGTGAGGAAAGTGTCACGTTTCACCCCCAGTAAGGATGCTGAAAGGGATTAATGCTGGTCTAGCTCTCTCCTTTTTACTCAGTATGTGGAATGTTGTCCACCAGGCTCAGGGTGTCTTTCCTCCTCAGTTAACCTAATCTCCATAATCCCTCCAGCTTGTCCCTTGTCAGGGATTGTAGATCCTGTCAAGTGGACCATTGCCCTAAATTTATGTAAATGAATTGAATTATTTTTGGATCCCTTGAAGCATATGATAAAGGTCACCCCATCCTCTTCTTTTTATCATGGCATCTTGATCAATAATGTCATTCCTGAGGCTGGAGAGATGGCTCAAAGGTTAAGAGCACTGACTGCTCTTGCAGAAGACCCCAGTTTGATTCCCAGCATCCACATGGCAGCTAAAAATCATCCTAAATCCAGTATCTTACCAGGGAATTTGACCTTGCCTGACCTCCATGGGCATTTCAGGACATGGGTGCACTTACATACATGCAAGCAATACACTCAATCACATAAAATAAAAATAGTATATATATATATATATATATATATAAATTTTTAAATTAATATTATTCTATAAGGTCTAAAACATATGGGACATGTACAGAGCTCGGTAGTGCCTGTGTCCTGGTCATTGATTTTCCATACTGACATTAACTGGCTTCTGGTGACTGTCATATGGTCCCATCTGCTGAGGTTAGTGTGGTGTCACTCTTTATATCTTTGTCATATAGAAGAAATACAAACTCCAGGCCAGCTATGGCTTACAAGTCCTCCTGATCGTGACATAACTTGGTTTTCAAGTTGTAGGTTACAGTGTCCGCTCATCTCCAATTGTAATGAACTTGTTGGGATTTCTAATGCTCCCACCACATAGAATGCTTTCTAGGCAGTATGCAATGTTTTGGGTCAAGCTCTCCTGGACTTCTCAGATAGCCTCTTCAGTTCTCCATCTTTGTTTTGTAGAAGGCTAGTTGGCTGTCATTATTTATCTCCTCAGGTTTTTGAGTGTCTGATCTGCTCATCTCATTTCAAAATTCAGTTTTAAGTCTGAGTAAGAATTTCCTACTACTTCCTTCCTGCTCTGCTCTAACTACCATGCCTGTTTCCTGAGGCTACAGTCTACAAGAAGCTTAGTTTTAACAAGGAAAAATGAATTATTAGGGAGGAACATCAATTAGGTTAATACAAAAACACTTCCCTGCTGCACAGCAGTGAGAACTGTAACTGCCATAGGAAGTCTGCAAAATACTAAAAAAATGAAAAACAGGAGTATGGAAAGTGGCATAGAAGCATCAATATTTGAAGTGGGTCCTGAAGGAGCACTCTGATCTTGATAGGGAGGGGCGGGCGGCAGGGAGTATATAAGCCTCACCATAATACACTTTGAAATATTCAGGGGAAAAGGAAGAATCTGGAATATTCGAGAACAAATTCCCAAAACAGCTAGATTGGCTTCAGTATGTGAAAAGCTTGGATGCTGCAGACTTGTGATCCTAGATTCTTGCAAATATAAGGAAGCAGGAAGATTTCCTGACAGATGGGTTGAAATGATAATGCCCTCCAGACTTTTCTGAAGCACACAGTAAGCACACTTTTTTTTGAAAGTGATTTTTTTCTGAAAGTGATTTTGACCCACATATGCTGAAATAATTGCCTTTTCTTCCTTAGTGGATCATATGACACAGAAGGTGAAAAGAAAGGCCAAAGAATTCAGTGAAATCAATCAATCAAAGAGGTTATTCTTGGTCATTAGTTTATGAGAGCTAGAAGTATAAATCCTGATGACGGTTAATGATGCTTTCGATAGAGCAGTTCATGCCACCCACCAGCTTTTGTTCCAGGATATGTTGTAACAGATAACGAGTGCTGGTTGTACGCTGAACACATACCCACAATGTTGTTATGCTGGGTACTAGGGAATATTGCTCAGCAAAAAGATTAGGCCTTCATCTTGACCTTGGCATAGTTTCACAATAAAAATGGACAATAGGTAACATATTTTGATAAGATCTGTGGGGGAAAAAAACCACTGTGATAGAAAACATTTTGAAAGTTTTGTTTAGGCAGAGTAACACGAAATTCCATTACTGGTTGAGTCTGAAATGGCCCCATTTGTTCCTGAGTTTGAAAACTTGATCCCCCAGCTGTGGACACTATTTGGTGAAGGTATATAGAACCTTTAGGAGGTGGAAGCTGGTTGGAAGAATTCAGGTCTTAGGGACACTTAACACCTGGTCTTCCTGTCACTTTCTCTGCTTCAAGGATGTTATCTGAGGGGCTCTGCCACGAGCACCTGTACTCTAGAACGCTCCTCCAATGCCTCTCCTGCCGGGCTGAACTGAACCCTCTTAAATGATGAGCCAAAATAAAGCTTTCCTCCCTTGAGTTGTTTTCATCAAATACTTTGGTTACAGCAACAGGAAAAGAAATCCATAACAAGGTGAAGATGCTGTTTCAAATGCTACCTAAAGGAAAGAAAGGATTGGAACCCACTGCAAGGCAGAACAAAGCATGTCAGATAAAAGGAACAGATAGTAAAATGCCCCTAAGTTTGCAATAGCCTAGACAGTCAAGGACTAAACAGAAACCAATGTCCCCAAGATTACAACCCTTGGGGAAAGAGCTGTATAGGACACTGCAGAGCAAAGCATGAGTCAGATTCATGGTGTCTTTGGTAAAATGTAGCTAGAGCAGGGAATACATTACTTCCCCAAAGCACCTTGTTCAAAATTCATAAGGTTGCTGCTGGAGGAAGCCCCTGGAGATTCACAGTGTTGAGAGGCCAGTAGTTCAGCCTGGGGAGGATCCCATTCTCCAGTGTAATTAGTTTTGTACCAACCAGAGGTATTTCTCTTGCATTCCCTCCAGCAGCATCCTTTCACCTCCTATGGGAATTTGAGTAAAGCTTGGTCTGTGAGACAAGAGAGAAAGAATGCCTCTGATTCTGAGTGTAAGTGGAAGCCATCAAATGACTGTAGACTGAGTTGCACGTGCACAGATTTACTTAAAAAAAAATTCTGTGCTGGGGCTGGAGAGATACCCTAGCGGTTAAGAGCACCGACCGCTCTTACAGAGGACCCGGGTTCGATCCCCAGCACCCACATGGCAGCCGAGAACCGTCTGAAACTCCAATTCCAGGAGAACTCCAGTTCCAGGGGAATCCGAGACCCTCTTCTGACCTCCGTGGCATTGCACGACACGGGTGCACAGACTTGCATGCAGACAGTACATTCATACACATACAGAAATAAATAAAATTTAAAAAAATTAAAAAAAATTCTGTGCTGTACAGGAACTGGTTTGGGCAGTAGAGAAAAAGGATATAACAGCACAGGCAACAGGGAGGCCTCTGCAGCAGTGAAGGCAAAGGAGGTCAGGTAGGGTGCTGCTGTGTAGACACTGAATATGATACATAGCAGGTGCACTGGAGATGTAGTCTGTGAGAAGCCTAGGCAACTTCGCAGCCTAATTCTGAGTGAAGAAGAACAAAAGGAAGAAAAGAATCAAGGATTATTCTCAGGACTGTCACCATAGGAACAAAACATGGTATGGTGGTAGGATTGACTGAGAAAAAGATGAAGGGAAAAAATGTTTGATTTTGTCCATGCCTCATGTGGATTCCAGTAAGGTAGTGAGGGTACATCCTTGCACATAAGTATAGGAGACAGGCTTCACCGGAGAGTCTGATAACAAAGGGCAGTTAGATTGGAGAAAAAAATGTTCAAAGACTGGGAGAACACACAGAAATCTCTCCTTCTTAATAACCTATGAGTGTAGAAATTTGAATGCCACAAACGCAGCTCTCTCCCAGTAAAAATGCCTTCTATTTTGGCAGAATTCTTTATAAATCAAATTATCCGACTGTGATCATTTCTGTCTATCATCTCAAAATCTAAAATAAGACACGATGACATGATCAACCAGGATTCCTCCCCTCTGCTTTCCTTGATCTGAAGTGATCCCAGGATAGCCCCAGTAGAGCCTCTGTCCTCAATATCCTGAGTCTTACTGTTTTGTTCTTACAGCAGTCCTTGGCCTACAAGTGTTTTATCTGATCTCTTAATTGATGGATTGAACCTTTTAAGTAGAATTTTCCATTTGGATGTTTCAAAGATGACAGCATAGTCACTGAAAAGTTAATCAAACAAATTTTCTGGCCAAAGTCACAAAAGAAGTGTCGAGACAGAGATTAACAGAGAGAAGGTACAAATAAATCTGGGGGACCAAGGAGGTCTAGATTTCATTTTCACTTCCCTAAGTGTATCTATTTCTTTTTTTTTTTAATTTTTATTTATTTTGTATGTGTATGAACGTACTGTCTGCATGTAGGTTTGTGCACCCGTGTCGTGCAATGCCTCGGAGGTCAGAAGAGCGTCTCGGATTCCCCTGGAACTGGAGTTCTCCTGGAATTGGAGTTACAGACGGTTCTCAGCCGCCGCGTGGGTGCTGGGGTTGGAACCCCGGTCCTCTGCAAAAGCAGTAGGTGCTCTTAATCGCTAGGCTATCTCTCCAGCCCCTGTAGCAGAAGTTTTAAAAACAGCAGAAAAGGGGGCTGGAGAGATGGCCTAGCGGTTAAGAGTGCCGACTGCTCTTGCCAGAGGACCAGGGTTTGATCCCCAGCACTCACATGGCAGCTAAGAAACATCTTTGACTCCAGTTCCAGGGGAATCAACACCCTCTTCTGACCTCCAAGGCATTGCACAGCATGGGTGCACAGACCTGCATGCAGACAGTACATTCATACACATAAAAAAATAAGTAAATATTAAAAAAAAAAAAAACAAAAACAGCAGAAAAGGGCTACAGTTCTTAGCAGAAGAGAGAGAGCGAGGAGTTGTCAGGAAAGCTGCAGGTTACTTTGGGACAGTCGTCCCAAATGCATTAGAGGAACTGTAGAAATCTGCCACAGAAGGAACCATGATCCATAGTCAGAAAAGTTACTGCAGCTTAAACAGGAAACCCTTCTTGTTCAGGACCGTCATAGACACAGTTTGCAAAAAGTGCAGCTATTGATTAATGCAATGTGGTGTCAGTTAGATGTACATTCCTGAGGTCTTTTATCTGTGGTAGCTTTTTCTTCTTTTTCTTTTCACCACATCAGGTATATTGCCCTGTAAATTGTGGTTGTGGTACCAGGAATAAATAAATCAAGGAATTTTTAACTTTTCAATATTTGTGTAGTTCAGTTTTTCTACATTTTAGTACAGAAACTATAATAAAAATGCAGTTTTGAAGGTGTTTCCTTGTGAGTTAACAAGTAAAGAGATCATTGTTAATTACTATTTTGTATGAATTTTGCTAAAGTTAACTGTAAAGAAACACCTACTGACTTGCAGTT
>VZQC01012117.1:1338659-1451971 GCA_009823505.1 Rhizomys pruinosus
TTTTTTTTTTCATTTTTAGCTATAAGTGATAATCCATGAGTACAAGCATCCTTCATGCAAAACCTATCTGCAGGCTGTTGTGCCCAAACACCTACAGCCCCACCATCCAGTGGGGGGTGACAGGTTGTTTGTTCAATCAAGTTGATCAAATGAGTGTCCAGACTACATTGCTGTAGTTTCACCATTCACCCCAATCGCAGCCCTTACATTCTACCACGCCCCCTCTTCCGCAGGTTGTTCCCTAGGCTTAGAAAAGGGGCACAGGTGGATGAGAGGTAAAACAGTCCACTCTCTCTGGAGCTGTTGACTTGGACTCTGGTCAATTCTGGCTGTTTCCTTTCATGGGCTGACAGTTTGTCCAGGAATAACCTTTCGATCCTACTGGCCTGGCGCGTTATGGCGTCTCCCCTCTGGAGAGAACATTCTGATCCTCTAGACCTTAAGTGCCCAGCCATGCATGCTTCTTAGCTGGTTCTCATTATACATTCATATAGAGACAGTGTAATTATAGTTTGGTTTCCCATGGAGCTGGGCCGCATGGAGTGAATATGTTGATCAGATGACTCTGATGATTCTAGAACGTGTGATAGTTCTTACACACTATAAGTTAGTAACTGCCACCCTGAATGAACAGATATGTGTCTTGAACTGGGCGATATTCGCATCTCAGCACAAAGTAGGAGGCACCCAGTGAATGTTTTCTGATTGTTGGACTGAGACTTCTCCCGGGCCCATGACAAAGGCAGACTTCCTGTGGGAAATTCACTGGTGATGCTTCCCTGCTAGGCCCCCAGAAACCAGCCCGCCTACCTTTCCCAGCCACTCACCCACTGTATAGTCCAACTACATGGAATGGTTTCTCCACATGAGCAATAGTATCGGACTCCTGCACCAATCTAGTTGAAGACTGGGAGGAACAATCAGCGTGTCCAAAGGGGTGACAAAGGGACAACTCTGCCTTTCCAATCCAGATGAGCTGCACTGCCAGGCAAACGCCAGATCAGGAACCTAAGGGCAGTTGTAATTCTAGGACAGTGGTATCCTTCTTCTGCAGAGAAATGAAGGGTAGAAATAAGAGTCTAAGGATAGGAGTCGGGTAGGGCAGCCCACAGAGCTCCTGTTAATGACGAGGACACACAGGGATCACAATGGAAGCAGTAGGTAACAGGACTCCCTTATTTAGTAGGCGCTGCATGGCATTGTTCAGACCTATCATTTTGCTTAATCTCATCAGCTGGAAACATCTTTTCTCTTTTATTCAAACCCACATTTTTCAGAAATGTTTAATGAGGACTTCTGGCTTTTTGGCTAAACAAACATCATTCATGAACCATTGGCTTCTAAAACAGACCCCAGTAATCCTCTCATCTCTCTGAGCATCATGCCACGAGCCACCTTCCAGCATCTTGTTAGCTCTGTAGGAGTGTCTCGCTGTTTGCTACCTGCTGATGCTTTCCTCTGGGTGCTTCAGTTGATACAACCAATCCAGAAAACAGGAATGCCTGGTTGGCAGCTGGTGGAAGTTCCCTCCCCCCCCCCCCCCCCGTCTCACTCCCTACCCATGCTTAATGCCTGCTGCTCAGTCTATGAAGCCAGGCTGAACGTGGAAACTTCAGCTCTACCTAGTCATTAATAACTACAGAAAATGGGATAAATATAATGAAGATTTGCTTGTTGGATGTAAAAGACCAGACCTGCTTGTCTTTCCTACCTGGTTTTACTTTTGCTTTTTGCTCTTTGCATGGTTAGTTCTTTGGCAAGTTCAAACACACAGGATTATTTAGGAGACATAATTTACATAAGGATGAATGCTTCTCTTAACTATCTCAAGACTTAACTATTGCTTTGGCCAAATTAATTAGCTGTAGAATGCCTCTAGCTCTTTTTCATAGAAAATAGAAGGTGAGAGGAACAGCTATATATATTATTAGTGGTTTTCAAAGTCTTTTAGACAGCAGAGTACCTGAAAACCATGGTATGTATGCCTTATAAGATATCATTAAATCTTAATTCTAAAAATAGACTTAAAATAACAAAACATAGTCCAGTGTGGTGCTGCATGCCTTTTATCCCAGCACTGGGGGAGGGGAGGCAGGGGCAGGCAGATCTCTGTGAGATTGAGATTGAAGCTAGCTTAATATACAGAGGAAGTTCTAGGCTAGCTTGGGCTACAGGGAGACCCTGTCTCAAAAGATCAAAATAATTACATACAAATAATTATAAATAATAAAATATAAAACATATAATATCATGTTTTTTCCAAATAATCTCTTTTTATGTTATTATAATAAAGCAAAAGTTGTGACTTATAAACATAAAATTAATTTATCAATCATTAAGTATAGGGAAAAAGGAAGCTACTTATGGCTTCTTTTGTGCTAAATTACCTGCTTGTCTCTACACTGAAACCAGCCCTTAGGCAGGATTTGCCTGTGCATTAGCTAGCCTGTGACACCTTGGGATCAAAGGCATTGACTCCTGATGTTATGGAACTTGAGGCATAGGGTCTGAAACCAGGCCCTGAGATATGATGTCACTTTGGGTATAGAAAGAGAATGCTGGGCTGGAGAGATGGCCTAGCGGTTAAGAGCACCGACTGCTCTTGCAGAGGACCTGGGTTAGATCCCCAGCACCCACATGGCAGCTGAGAACCATCTGTAACTCCAATTCCAGGAGAACTCCAGTTCCAAGGGGAATCCGAGACCCTCTTCTGACCTCCGCGGCATTGCACGACACGGGTGCACAAACCTACATGCAGACACTACATTCATACACATACAAAAATAAATAAAATTAAAAAAAAAGAGAGAATGCTGTGAACAAAAAAACAGTCCTTCTTACCGTCAGACAGGGACTACCAGCCGTTATTTGTGCATGTAATCTTAACCCATGAGGCTTGTATAGTAGTGACCAGTGGGTTGGACAGCAGTAAATCAGGCCATCAACCTGAGAAGCTGGTGTGGGGCTGGAAGGAGACCTATCAGGTCACCAGCTGTGATGTGTGGTGAGCACCCTGGTGGGAATTAGACTGTAGAGTGCCAATCAGGCAGCAGTCGGAGAATTAGGCTGTAGAGTGCCAATCAGGAAGCACCCTAGAGGATCTGAGAGTGCCGATAGGGCACCGCCTGGTGTAGTTGTTAGACGGGCAGTAGAAAGGTTGTCAGCCTTTGGCCCCAAGGTTTAGGACAGCTGCTCGTGGCTGTCTTGCATCTTCCCTTTTCCCTGTAATCCAGTGGACAGGGTTCAAGCATCCACCTCTACCTGTGTCGGAATGACACTACAAGTAAGTCTTATTGAAGGCCTAAGAAATGGATCTCAAAGTAGCATTTATTTTACCTAGAGGGCATGTAAAAGATGACTGAGTCCCATTAGTTGTTTTAAGAACTTTCTGGGTGATGCTGATGTTGATGCCATGATTCAGAAACCTCAGTCTGAGACTCACTGGCTTCCACTATTATAGAACAAGGATCTGCAAACTGGAGCCCTCGGGCCACATCTGATGGATTCCTCTTTCTTAAGTGTTATTGGGACCTCTATAGCTGTACATTTGGAACCCTGGCAGAGTTGACTAGTTGTGACGGCAACTGTAGCCACCTAGTCACATAAGCTAAATCAAATATTCTTTATCACCTTATAAAGTTTGTATTGGGCTGGAGAGATGGCTTAGTGGTTAAGGGCTCCGAGTACTCTTGCAGAGGACCCAGGTTCGATTCCTAGCACCCACATGGTGACTAAGAACTGTCTTTAGGGCTGGAGAGATAGCCTAGCGGTTAAGAGCACCGACTACTCTTGCAGAGGACCCGGGTTCGATCCCCAGCACCCGCATGGCGGCTAAGAACCGTCTGTAACTCCAATTCCAGGAGAACTCCAGTTCCAGGGGAATCTGAGACCCTCTTCTGAACTCCACGGCATTGCACGACACGGGTGCACAAACCTACATGCAGACAGTACATTCATACACATACAAAAATAAATAAAATTAAAAAAAAAAGAACTGTCTTTAACTCCAGTTCCAAGGGAATCCGACGCCCTCTTCTGACCTCCACGGCATTGCACAACATGGGTGCACCAACCTACATGCGGACAGTAAAAATACACATAAAAATATAATAAACAAATAAATAAATAAAATATTTTAAAAAATAAAGTTTGTATCAAGGTTGTCAGAACAAACTTGCCCCAAAACATAAAATAGTTTTTTTTTCCTGAATGACTTACATTCTAACATGACATTGAATATTTAGTGAGAATGAAAATTAGGTCTAGAATATCCTGGAATTCACTATGTAGCCCAGGCTGGCCTTGATATCCTACCTCTGCCTCTCCTGAGTGCTAGGATTAAAGGCCTGTCCCATCATGCCCAGGTTAAGAATATCTTCACTGAGAATTTTGACCTTTAATTATTCATAGGCTAGTTATTGTTTCTTTCACTTAATTTCTCTATTCTTTCTCCATCATATACTACACCATAATTCCAGCTTAAGTCTACACAATTCTCCCCCAAAGTAAAATAATGTACCCCCCAAAATGGCCATTTTCTTTCAGTTATTTTAGATAGCACTTCCAGAACAAATAGACCTACTGTGGATTGTGAAATACGGCCCTGCACCCCCCCCCCAGGCTCTTGTTTTAAAACTTATTCCTTAACTGATGGCATAATTGGGGAGGTGCTGGAAACTTCAAAGATAAAAGTTCTAGATCAGTGTGGTACCCCCTGCTGTGCTGTTTTCTGCCTGTCTCTAATCCCCAACCACCATTAGACCCTCCTCACCTCTAGCCAAAAGCAAAGGAGTCCCCAGACCCCAGACTGAAGCTATGAGTCAAAAGTAGTCTTTCCTCCTTAAAGTTGTTTCTTTTGAGCAAAGGAAGAAAAAGCTGACTAATGTATTCCTAAATGTAGCTATCAATTGATTATGGTCTTCAGAAAAAGACGTAGTTGTTACATTGTTCCACCTTATGACCTGACTTCTTCTACTTCATTAAAGATTTCCCAGGGTTGGAAAGATGGCTGAGCAGTTAATAGCACTAGCCACTCTCACAGAGGACAGGGGTTTAGTTCCCAGGACCAGATGGAGGCTAACAACCATCCAGAACTCCAATTCCAGGAGATCTGATGCAAACTTCTGTCCTCCATGGGCATTGCACACACAGGGGGCACTTGTGTGCACTCATAACACTCAGACACTTAAAACAACTAAGGGCTAGAGACATGGCTCAGTGGTTAACAGCATCGGCTTCTATTGCAGAGGACCCAGGTTCGATTCCCAGCATCCAAGTGGTGGCTGATAGCCATCTTTAGCTCCAGTTCCAGGGGATCTGATGCCCTCCTTTGACCTCTGCAAGTATTAAATGTCATGGATGCACTTACATACATACAAGCAATACACTCATGTACATTAAACTAAACTAAACTAAACTAACTAGATAGATGATAGATAAATAGATAGATAGATAGATGATAGACAATTTAAAAATATTTTCCCTGCACTAACCAAAACAGAAATGGAGTGAGAAGTGGATTCTAACAGCAGGATGGTGTTCGTCATCTTGTGACAGCCTCTGACACTCCCTGTTCATCTCCTTAACCCTGGCAAAAAATATATCCCTTGCTTAATTCTCTTATCTGTGGCCATCTTAGTTTGTAACCCTCATTCTACACATTGTTCTTTAAATCTACATTTGTTTATACATTATCTTCTAAATAAGTTTTAGTCTTTATTACTTGCAAAAAATTATCCTAAAGCTGTATTTCTAACAATAGTGTTTTGTTTTGTTTTGTATTTAATCTTGGGTTCACGCCAGCCAGGGTTTAGGGGCTGTTTATTTTCATGGTTCCTTATGGAGTTCTTTCATGAAGCTGTGGTTAGGATGCTGATGTGGATGGTCATCTGAAGAGTCAGATCAAGCTTAAAGGTGCCCTCCTCCTCCTGGACATTGTTTGCCACAGTTCTGGCAAGTTCCTGCTGGTTGGTGGTAGCTTTCATAAAGCAAATAAACAAAGAGTAGAAGTTGTGGGCCATGAGGCTTTTAAGACAGAGTTTAGAAGTCACACTATCATTTCTACAATACCCTACTTATTATGCTGCTTAATAAAAGTGTCAGAGAAAATCACAAGAATGTGAATATTGGTAAGAATCACTGGGGACCCTTCCAGAGGCTTAAGAGAACCAGGGTTCTGCCACTTCTATTCTAGTCAATCAATGATTTTGCCGTTACTATTCTCTATCCTACTTCTCCCTAATTTTTTTTATCTTTCCTAAGTCTAGCCATTTCTTAATGCTCCTCTTGACACAATCTTCCATTCCCTGTGACACCTTCTCTGATCCTTTGTTCTCCCGTGGCCTCATTATCAATACCAGGTACTTTACAGCCACTCATAGTGGGAAAGAATTCTTGTTCACAAATTAAACAGTCCAAAGAGCTCTGCTCTATCTAAGCAAAGAAATCCTTTAATGCTACTACAAAACCCTGCATGAGGCATTGAAATAAAAGCTCTTAATTAGAGCTTGAACTGTATTATAGAGCATAACGTATCACGAGTAACATTAATGTAGTGTAATTGATAGATTTAAGAGACCAATGTCTGCCAGAGAAGTACTAGGCAAATTCAAACATTGAAATGAATCATATGAGGATCTACTTAAACGAAGATTGAGATTCAGCGAGGATAGGTAAAGTCTTAGATTCTGCCTTTCTAGAAAGGTTGCACGTAAAGCTAAAGCTTCTGCTGCAGGAGAAACATTTCAGTACTGAACAAGGAAGTGGACATAAAACAGAATGAGGAACTAAAGTACAAAAGAGAAGTGTGAAGAATGTCACAGTTGTGTTCAGTCTCTAGAATTGGTAAACAAATAAATATTTGAAATCAGCAATCACCCAATTTCTGCATTTTCTTTCCATCCATTATATTCTGCACACATAAACATACATGTGCATATATGTCTTTCATGGTCTTGACATAGATTCTTTTTGATTGAGGATGTTCATGCCACCCATGAAGTTGAAACATCTTTCCATTTCTGGTGTCATTGTTAAATAAGTGTACAGAACTTGGCTGCTGCAAATTCTCAGCCAGTCCTTAAGTTCCTGTTGTTAATTCTCTGGTTTTCTTGTGTGAATATAAAAGTGCCTTTCCAAGGGGTGTGGTGGCACATGCCTTTAATTCTAGCACTTGGGAGGCAGAGGCAGGTGGACCTTTGTGAGTTCAAGGCCAGCTTGGTCTACATAGTGAGTTCCAGGACAGCCGGAGGTACAGGGAGACCCTGTCTCAAAAAGACTCAAAAAGACCAATAAGAAAGAAAGAAAGAAAGAAAGAAAGAAAGAAAGAAAGAAAAAAAAAAAGGAAAAAAAAAAAAAAAAAAAAAAAGAAAAAAAAAAAAAAAAAAAAAAAAATAAAAAAAAAAAAAAGGAAAAAAAAAGAAAAAAAAAAAAAAAAAAAAAGGAGAAAAAAAAAAAAAAAAAAAAAAAAAAAAAAAAAAAAAAAGAAAAAGAAAAAGAGTTAAAAAAAAAAAAAAAAAAAAAAAAAAAAAAGGAAAAAAAAAAAAAAAAAAAAAAGAAAAAAAAAAAGGAAAAAAAAGGAAAAAAAAAAAAAAAAAAAAAAAAAAAGAAAAAGAAAAAAAAAAAAAGAAAAAAAAAAGAAAAGGAAAAAAAAAAAAAAAAAAAAAAAAAAAAAAAAAAAAAAAAAAAAAAAAAAAAAAAAAAAAACAAAAAGAAAAAAAAAAAAAAAAAAAAAAAAAATAAAAAAAAAGAAAAAAAAAAAAAAAAAGAAAAAACAAAAAAAAAAAAAAAAAAAAAAAAAAAAAAAAAGAAAAAAAAAAAAAAAATAAAAAAAAAAAAGGGAAAAAAAGGAAAAAAAAAAATAGAAAAAAAAAAACAAAGAAAAAAAAAAAAAAAAAAAAAAAAAGAAAGAAAAAAAAAAAAAAAAAAAAAAAAGAGAGGAAAGGAAGAAAAGGGAAGAAAAATAAAAGGGAGAAAAAAAAAAGAAAAAGGGAAAGAAGGGGGAGGGGAAGGGAAAAAAAAAAAAAAAAAGGAAGAAAAAAAAAGAGGGAGAAAAGAAAAAAAAAAACAGGAGGGGAGGAGAAAAAAAGGAAGGGGGAGGGGAAGAGAAGAGAAAAAGAAAGAAAAAAGAAGAAAGAAAGAAAGAAAAAAAGAAAAAAAAAGAAAGAGAGAGAGAGAGAAGAGAGAAAGAAAGAAAGAAAGAGGAGGGAGAGAGAGATGAGAGAAAGAAGAAAAGAAAGAAAGAAAAGAAAAGAAAGAAAGAAAAGAAAAAAGAAAGAAAGGAAAAGAAAAAAGTACCTTTCCATTATATATAGAATAATTTTGTTTTATTTCTTTATGATACATAATATAAAACCTCAATTGTAAAATTGTGGTAATTCTAGGACTTAATTGACCTCTGAGGAGGGCAAGGTACAAAGTTAACCCTTAAGTCCCTCTGCCAAATTAGTATGGGCATTAGTATGTTTGTTAAGATCCAGAAAGGCTAAGATACACCAGCCTGATACTTTTAATTACGTGTACAATATTTTAGAAAGGGCTTGGACAAAAGCTCAATCAAGCCTTGTATAAGAATACTAAGAAGCACTCCCATTAAATAAATACTGTGGTTAGGCACAAAGTCATGACAATAACTAGTTTTTTTCTCATGTCTTTTGATTTTTATATTACTCAAATTATGGATACATAACTCAACTAAGTCCCAGGGACTATGCATGGGGCATCCCTTGAAATGTCATGCAAATGCGAGTCACCAGTATTCCTGTGCAGTGAGGTCTTGGAGGTCCACCAACAGAACCCAAGCTAGTGTCCAGTCCATAAAGAGAAAGTTGCTCATGTTTCAAAAAGGGAAACCTGGTTCCAGCAAAGACCTGACTTTGTCCTTGAGGTGGATTTGGAACTGGTAGATGAAAAGCCAAAAAGGATCCAGGGGCTCCCTCCCCTCCAAAACCCGAGTTTGACCCCTTGAGACCCAGGATTTCCTTCAACTGACTCTGAAAAACAAAAACCTTTGCGTTAATCTGGGTTAACCTGTGTGCCTTAAACATCAAAAGGAAAATATAACCAGAAATAAATATTTAGTAAGGCCTGAGAAATTGTACTTCAGGTATTAAAATCAAGATCTTAGTAATAAAAAGACAAAAAGAAAAAAAAAAAAAAAAAAAAAAGCACTGTTGTTTTACTGTCTTACTGGCAAGTGCAGCTACCCTGTGGCTGCCACTGCTTTTGCCGTCTTTCAAAGACATGAGACACAGCTTTTTTCCAACCTTCCAATATGGACTGAAGACTCATGTCTCTCCAAGAATCTTCCAAGCCTTCAGTGCCAGATGGGGACTGCTGAGACATCCAGCTTGTGGACTGAGCTACTACTGGGGTTTCAGCCTCTTCAGAGTATAGACTGCCATTGTTGGACTACCCAGGCTGCATCATGGATGCCAGTGCTGGGGATCAAGACAGGATGGGTACTTACCGGACATCATGTGGTGACCATGGGAAGGGAAGACCCCAGTGTGTAGCACAAGGGCAGGCCTGATTTTTATGTGGGCTTGCCAAGGAGGAGCCTTCAAATAATTTCCTAAGGAAAACGTGACATCTTTCAGCCTAATAAAGAAAAAAATAATAATAAAAAAAAAAAGAAATCATAAGCTGAAGATGCTAAAACCTAAGTGTCAGGATGTGAGCTCCAGAAGCCCATTGGAATGCAGAGACACCTAAGATCCGTGTGGCCCAAGAACTCTACCAGGCTAGCCTTTGGCTATGCTAAAGCAGGCCACCACCCATTACTCAGGAATCTTCCACCTCGCCCTGCCCTTCGGAAGCCAGATTTCAGATTCCTGCAAAGTGCACTACCCACCCCACTCTCACTGAATCCCACTCCCACCTTCTCCCTTAAATTCCCAAGCCAGACGCCATTCTGTGCTTGGCTCTATCTTTCCCCTCAGCCTAGCCCCAGCTACCCTGAATTAAACTTCATTTCAGGGGGAGCGCGCTATAACCTTACACTAAGATGTCATAATCTTGATATATGTGTGGCATTCACATATGCATATTTTGGATTGATACAAATTGGAAGGAACAACAACAAAAACTACTGGGTCAAAGAACTGACTGAAGCGGTGAATTTCTCCCTGAAACTGTAAACTTCTACATCGAAAATTTTAAAAGAGACTGAGAAAAAGATGAAAAACATGTATGGCAGATGCATGAGCTCTGGTGTGGGGGGAAGGGGGACAAGGCAGGGGGAGTGGGTCTAGATTTTATTGGGAAATTTTGTATGAAATGCACAAAGCTTCAATAAAAAATTGGCTTCTAAAAATTTTTAGTAATTCTAAATACCAGATAAATTAACATGAACAAATTAATGGAAACCTTTTTGATTCTCAAATCATGTATGAGACTAATAAAATCATGATCTTTACATATGCTCCCTAGGTATTTTTTTAAACTCTCTGGTTGAATTCCAATTATGAAACAATGTTGAAAACAGCTATTCTAATTCATACCATACCAGATTTTAAAATAGAACAATTATACCTTTGTTACTATGTAAAAATATGATATTTTAAAATATATAATTTGCAAATGTAAAATTAGACCAGGTTAGGAAAATGTTCACTTTTTTATTTTTCTTACATTATATAATTGCATCAATTTATGAAGAAGTATATGCAAGTTATAGTACTTTTTGTAATTCTAGAGCAGCCTAGCTTTTCCTTAGATGAGTATGGTTTCTTAATCAGACAGAATTTGTTGATATAGGTAGTACTTTTTTAGTAGACATGTTAGCTCATTTTACCAAATTATTCCAGCCATTCAACAAGCATGATGTATGCAAATATTCTTTGTCTCCTAATCAGTCTCAATTCAAAAGGGACATTATTACATCCCTGCCTCACAGGTGGTCACATCATGAAATACAGCTTTTTTACATCTGGGAGTGTGTTAACACAGATGAAGTAGTCACTCATCTCGATTACCCTACCTCAGAAATGAAAAAGGCAGAAGGGATGGAACATAATGTAGTTGCTAGATCCCTGACCTGAGAGTCAGCGTTGCCTGGCACTTCCTTGACCCCATCCCTGTACCAGCTATGTGACCATGGCAAAGGTCTTCATTTCTGGTGCTCTAAAATACTTCATTTTTAAAATGAAGGGATTGAAGAGAAAGGATTAAGATTCTTATAGCTGGAAAGGGGCAGGGTGAAGAGCAAAGGTCCTTTGATTACATCTAGATCAGACATTGGGTGAAGCAACTCGAGGTAATTTTCATTGAATTCTCGACTCTCTGGGTCTACAGAAGAATTTAAGTGGGAAGACATAAGAGTCACAAGATTGTTTAATAAAACACAGGAAAAAAACAGATAAGAAATTGTTTAGGGTAATCGATGCAAATGAGATAATCATTTTAAAAGAGCTAAACCAGTCTCAGAAAGACAAATGTTGTGTGTTTCCTTTCATGTGTAGTTCCTAGATTTTATATGAATATATAAAATCATATATGTGTCCATGACATGAAAGTAGAGGTCAAAACTGTTTAAGGAAACAAAGGAGACTAATAAGAGGAGGTGGGGGGAGATATTCACAGGAGGCCTAGGATTCAAAACCTTGAACAGATGCTACATGGTTTAGCTGCTATTGGCAACCCAAGGGCTGCTAGCTGTGGCTGTGTTGCTGAGATGGCTTTATGGCAAATACTTTCTGTAGGATCATCATCCTACCAGGTGAGAAGTCACAATTCGCTCACTGTCCTCAGAGTAACAGATTTTAAACTATTTATTAACATTATATATCCACATGCAAACATTTGTATACCCATTCATAATTAATTACACAGAAAGATCACTGATAACATTCACTGAGTGAAGAAGTAGTATGTAAGGACCTTAAAAAGTCATTCTCTAGGATAGCCCTATAGTTATTTGATTCAACACCAATTTTCCATGGATGAAGAAGCTATGTTCGGGCAACATGTATATGCAAAGTAAGGATAACTTGTACCAGGACACTATACCAATTATGTTGTTTGACAAAATCAACAAATAATAATTGTATCTCTACAGTATGCTGAGTGCCTATCAGACACTGGGAATATGGTGATGAATAAGATTTTCCATATCCTCCAGGTGTAATTATATATATAATATATATATATATATATATATATTTATTACTGGAAAGAGAAATATACCAAAACATGTTGCCAGATTAAGACAAAACAACCCACCACGATATGAGATCACAGTTGTAATTAGCAGTGTAAGCTGACTAAGATAAGACACACATGTGTGTGCTGTACATGTATGTGTGTGTTTGTATGTATATTACTAGATATGAAGGGAGGTCCATAGGAGTGAAGCCTGCAGTGTAAAGGGTATGGGTGGTCACAGGGCTGTTATACTAAAGATGACCATATTTGAACTGAGATTTGGATGCTGAAAGAGAAACAGCATCACATAATTTCTAGAACAAAATGTGTTTGAGGCAGAGGAACCTAAATCTGCCATAGCTCCAGGATGACAAACAGGAAGTCCTATCAGAAAAGGAACTACAGTAGTAGTCAGCTCCTGAAATCGTTATTCCACCCATTTACAGATTTATGTATTATTAATCCATTAATTTACATATTTAGGTCTACTATATGCCATGTGTTGCTCCAAACAAGGTCCTCTCAATTTATAAAACCTATGTCCTTGGTGGGGACATAGCTAATTAATCATTCACATCCTAGGAAGCACATTATATAATTTACTAGAAGATAAATGCTGCCTGTTCTAGTTTGTCTTCCATTGTTGTGACAAAACACTCTGACCAACACCAACTTGGGGAGGAAAGAGTTTATTCAGCTTACATCTCCTGGGTCACAGTTCATCACTTAGGGAGCCCAAGGCAGGAACTCAGGGAAGGAACCTGCAGGCAGGAGCTGAAGCACAAGCCATGGAGGAATGCTGTTCACTGGCTTGCTCCCCCTGGCTCATGCCCAGCCTGCCTTCTTATGCTGTACACAACAATCTGCCCAGGGTGGCACCACTCATTGTGGGCTGGACCTTCCCACACTGCTTGACAATCAAGACAATTCTCCACAGATGTGGCCACAGGCCAATCCAATGGAGCCAATTCCCCAATTGAGGCTCCCTCAACCCAGGTGTATCAAGTTGACACTAAAGCTATCCAGCACACAGCCAAAACATAAAAAGAGGGTAAGGAAGACTAGGGTGATTAGGACAGAAGGCCTTGTGACAAAATGAGATGGGAATGGTGGGGGGGGTAGTGGGGCCTTATGAGAAAACGAGAGGTGAGACAATGGAATATTAGGAGGGCTAGCTGTGCAAACATGTGAGAAAGAGCATTTTGGGGTGGGAGCCATGAGAACTGACCATCATGGAGAGACAGCAAGGAAGCCAGGGTGACTGGAGCAGCGAGAGATAAAATGCAGAGCGAAGCCTGATGAGAGCTGAGGGGTGCCTGATCCTGTTCATTAACCCCTGTATTAGTCACTTTTCTGTTGCTGTGATAAAGCACCATGACCAAGGAACTTATAAAAGGAAGAGTTTATTTGAGCTTACGATTGACAGTTCCAGGGAATTAGAGTCCATTGTGGTGGGAGGCATGGCGGCTGGAGCTGGAGCAGCAAGCCAAGGGTCACATCTCACAAAAGAGCCCAAGAAGCAGAGAAAGAGACTGGAGACCACGAGGCTCCTTAAACTCACTAAGCCTGCCCCCAGTGACACACTTCCTCCAGCACAGCCACACACCCCAAGACCTCCAAAAACAGCGCCACCAACTGGAGACAAACGTCTGAATACCTAGAGCCTACGGGAGACACTCATTCAAACCACCACAACCCCCCAACTTTAGGTTTTCCTTTGACAGGCATGGGTAGGTATTGTTAGGTTCTTTCCCAGTATATTATAAAAGCATCAAAGAATCCTGTGCTACTTGTGGAGTGTGAAGACATAGCCTGGAGTTCCCAAAGGTAGGGGCAGTGGTCCTGTGGATGAGACTCGGGGAAAACACAGACTGGCTTTACTAGGTGCCTGTTACTTAAAATGTGAATCATACTGTCTCCTTGGGGAAAATCACTTTATTATTTTTTAAAATCTAGGAGCTTTTTGGCTTTCTTTTTAAAACAATAACAAGCTATTCCCTAGAATTAAAATATAAACACACACCCCAAGCCATATAAAAACAAAACCACCTGAAGCAGTCTATAAAATTTTAAATTTCAGTCAAGCACTAATTTAATCAGGCTAACTTTACAGCATTTTTGCTGTCTCCATTAAGTATGTTATATGGGTTCTGAGAACTCTGAATATCTGCATCCATCAGGAAGTTATACATGCCTTTTATCTCCAACAGATGTGGGCATCAAATGTTTATGGGTGTGAAAAAGTCTTTCCATTAGAGGAAACCCTGTCAAGTAGCAGGATTTTCTATTATGTTGTTTTATGCAGAGAGCATTTCTTCTGAAATCACAGAGGCCACATAAACATGAAAGAAGTAAAGTTAAATTTCCCCAACCCATGTTTCTCTGTCACTGCTATTTTGAACAGAATTTGTCCCAAAGTGCTATGTGATTTACTGGTTTCTAAATGGTTTCCAGTCTTGACCTTCCCGGAGCCAAGGACAGTGATGCATTGGTCCCCAGTGACGGATTTTTATATTTGCAGCTTTTTGTTAGGGCACAGACAACGTTTTCTTTTCCTGAGGTTATGTTATTCACCTTCCCATTTCCTCATGCAGTCCTTTCTAGAAACTGAATTCAGTTGTGTCAGGCATAATGAGGGGAAAGTGCCCATTCATATTTTATCATATTAATCTTATGTTAGTGCCTCTAGTAGTTTGTGTTTTCTAATCCTTCATCCCTCCATTTTGTACTCCTATTCCAGGTGTTGAAGAAGGTGACCAGTGCACAGTCTTTCCACGGGGCAATGCTGTGTGTGGGGGATGCATGTACTGAGGAGAGTTAAGGTTTGGTTTCTGTCTTCCCCCATCAGTCATTCACTCTGCTTTCCAAAGCAGACAACACTAGATTTGAGTTCTGGAATTGTGCTAGATAGCTTTAGTGTCAACTTGACACACATTGGTTGAAGGAGCCTCAGTTGGGGAATTGCCTCCATTGGACTGGCCTGTGACAATGTCTGTTTTCTTTTTCTTTTTTTTTCCTTTTTTTTTTTTTTTTTTTTTTTTTTTTTTTTTTTTTTTTTTTTTTTTTTTTTTTGGTCTTTTCGAGACAGGGTCTCCCTGTAGCCCCAGCTGTCCTGGAACTCACTCTGCAGACCAGGCTGGCCTTGAACTCACAAAGATCCGCCTGCCTCTGCCTCCCGAGTGCTAGGATTAAAGGGTATGCCACCACACCTGGCATTTTCTTGATTGTTGAGTGGTGCAGCGGTGCCACCCTTGGCCAGGTGGTCCTGTATTGTATACAAAAGCAGGCTGAGCACAGGTCAGGGGTGCAAAGCAAGTAAGCAGTGTTCCTCCGTGGCCTGTGCCTCACCTTCTGCTCCCAGGTTCCTGCCTTAAGTTCCTACTTTGAGCTCAATCAGTAATGAATGATGACAAGGAGATAGACGTAAGCCAAATACACTCTTTCCTCTCCAAGTTGGTATCGATTGGAGTGTTTTGTCACACCAACTGAAATCAAACTAGAACAGACATGGAACATTGGAGTTCTTTGTCTTCTGATATGATCACTGCTAAACTAGAAAGTAGGAAATGTGCTTTGGGAAGTCCTGAGCATCTGCCAACAATGCACTTCTTACGTTCTCAGGACCCCGCCCCCCAGATTCACCTGTCAGTTGGCTGCTTTCCCTTCCTCCTTCTTGTCAGTGGTCACCTGCTGATTCCTTTTTACCCCTATCTCTTCAGTGAGTGTAGTGATTGCCCGGGAATCTCAAAGCAACTACCACAAGTACCTTCAATCAGAGAACTTGAGAGCATGTTTCCTGGCCCTTGCTTGTTGCTTTTGTGCTTTGATTTTAAAGAGATTTCAAGATATTTATTCTCCGATGCATATCCACGGCCATATACTTTTAATCGACTTCTGACAACTGACCTGAGTCACTCTCTGCTTTAGAATAATATCATCTTTACTTGTGGTTTTGTAGGTGAAAAGCAAGAAGGATCCCATTTTGCTGACTCATGAGTGTTACTGTTCAAAAGAATAACCATGACTGAGTGGGGGCCTGGCAGCATTTCCCAAATACAGCTAGAGATTCTGTTTTCCTTTGGAGCCCCTGGGTTTCAAGTAATTGTTCTGAATTTTAACAACTCCCTCTCTTAAAATTGATGACTAAGAAACTTTCTTAACTTAAATGATCCTTGGTTATTTTCTGTATGACAGAAGCAAAATATCCTTAAAGAATATCCCAGCCCTCTTCTTCAGAGATGTAACTTTCTAACTGAGGGTGCGCTGGCCACCCAAATATTGCTGCTAATGGTTGTATTGGTTTAAGAATGTAGGGAGGGCATCTTCAAGCTTTCTGTTGATGAGTTCAAGAGTAAATGTTTTAAGCTTTACAGATTGTGTTGTCTCTGGTACAGCTGCTCAACTCTGTGTTCTACTGCAAAGGCAGCCTTGGGTGATACAGAAATAAACATGGCGGGATTCCAATTAAACTTTATTCATAAAAACTGATGGTAGGCTGAGAATTGCCCACAGGCTGTAGTTTATCTCTCTTTCATATGGAAGGTGATTCCTGAAATTTTGGCTTAGCTTTTCTCAGTCTGTTCTTAGTTGATGAAGGTGATTATTGTCAAGAATCCCAAAGACAAAGCTCTCTGCTCCATTTCTGCTGATCTAATACCTTGTTTTCCTTGACTTGTTCTAGCTTCTTTCTAACACAGTACATAAGCCAGGAAAGTTGCTTCTTAAGACGTAGTATGGGGGGGGGGACCTCCAAAGCACACATTCTCTTTTTCATGGTTCTATTTGTCATCCAAGTTTGGAAGGACAGCTGTCTTTGGGGGCCCAGTCCCTTTCTCTGTTGTCAGCTCCTTCTGTTTTGGTCAGGGAAGGCTGAGAGGCTGCCATCTCCTAATCTTGCTATGGTAGTCTCATTACCTCTGGTCACAGGAACACCATTCATGTACAGTACTAGACAACAATGATGTAGGAAGGTTGCCACATACCTTTCCTAGGGTGTCCCTGGTCCAATTGTTTGAGGCAATTATTATTCACTTATTTTATCTTATTTATTCTTTTGATGATCAGAAACAGCCATAAAGTGTTAAAGTAACTTGTCTGAGATTCCATATCACATATGTCATATACCTATCATGTGCCATGGACCTAGGCTTCTCCTCTAGACACTCACCTCTAAGTCCTTTCTCGGTCCCTCAGTCCTGGGTCACAGGATGTCTGGCTTCATCTAGTCTCCTTTCACATCTAAAATGTCAGACACCATTGAGTGGAAAGAAGAGAACAACTGTGGCTATACATACCATTCAGAATCAAGATGTTTTAAATCTATGGTTCTGACAACCAGGCCCAATGGCAATGGGCAAGGAACTTTAGTTAAGACTTCTTAAAGACAGAGTTTGTCTCTTAGACAGTAGATTCAGGAATGGCTGATCAGTTCTGGTTTCTAGTAGTCTCTTAAAGATAGTGTATCTCCATACCTTGTGAGCCTTGGGACTAAGTACAGGGCTGACCTAATCTGTCTGGACAAGGATAGATTTTAAGAAACTGGGAACCGGGCTGGAGAGATGGCCTAGTGGTTAAGAGCACCGTCTGCTCTTGCAGAGGACCCGGGTTCCATCCCCAGCACCCACATGGCGGCTGAGAACCGTCCTTAACTCCAGTTCCAGGGGAATCTGACACCCTCTTCTGACCTCCGTGGCATTGCACGACACAGGTGCACAAACCTACATGCAGACAGTACATTCATACACATAAAAAATAAATAAATAAAATTAAAAAAATAAAAAAAAGAAAGTGGGAACCAAAATAATCTTACATAAGCAATGAGAAGACAACAGAGAAGTCGATGGCAACACTGAAAACATCGTCTACAAAATTTAGGGGATTGCAAGAGAAGGCTACAGCTTATTAAAAAGGTCAAAGCCACTGATGAAATTGAAGAGTGGAGCCAAGAACCAGATGCTGATGAATGTGTACATGTACAAGCAGCTGTGAATGGAAAAAGGGTAATAATGGTGGTGTTTTATGAATTTATGCCACCAGGGGAATCTACCTGGCCTAAATTAGTGTGTTCAACCACACACATCAAAAAGGAAGGAAGGGGAAAGAGGGAGCAGAAAGGGAAGGAGAGACCAGGCCACCGAGGCCAGTTAAAGTTTCTGCTTCTCTGACTAGCATGAAACTAAAAACTAAGACCTCAGTTAAGAAAATTCACTGTAAAGATTCTCTCGTATTCATTCCCTTGTTGACTTGAGAAGGTCATGGCATTCTTTGCTGCACTCAGAATGTTTTTCCCCATATCCTTCCTTAGAGAAATGTGTTAATTTTAGCCACCTTTTCCTAGAAGCTGTTTTTTTTTAAAAAAAAAAAAAACATTTGTAGTAAAGAAGGGTTTAAGAAAAGGAATAAGTAGCCAAAAGCCAAAGATATTTAAAAACTTAAGACCAGGATCTTCCTTATTAAGAAGTCAGAGGGGCTGGGCGTGGTGGCGTACACCTTTAATCCTAGCACTGGAGGCAGAGGCAGGCGGATCTCTGTGAGTTCAAGGCCAGCCTGGTCTACAGAGTGAGTTCCAGGACAGCTGGAGCTACAGGGAGACCCTGTCTCAAAAAGACCAAAAAAAAAAAAAAATCAGATGGTAGACATTGAACAAATGAACAAATAAGCTAAACAGTCTAAATGAAATGCAGAGCTATGTAAGTCTTGATTATGTTTTCACCTCTCCTCTACCCATAATGGACTAAATGATAGTGTATGCTTATGAAACTTCAATTAAGTGCCTAGAGGGAAAACTAGCACCTTAATACAAAAATGTCCGGTATTTTCATTTTTAATATGTATGATTTGGGTAGAGATATGTTTATAAATATATAAATATATGCTATTCTGTATTTATATTTTCACACTCATATAAGTATATTATATACTTATATACAGTCATAAAATATATTATTATTACACACTCATATAATATAGTATATACTTATATACAGTCATATAATATATTATTATTACACACTCATATAATATAGTATATATATGTATAGGTATGTGTCGTACATTCATATATGAATTTAAGCTCTGTGCATATGTTGCTTAAAACTCTCAAATTTTTCTAACTTAATACTAATGAATTTTGAAGAGATCAAGAAGTTTTCTAATAACGTTATACCTTGTTAAATAATGTAATGAAAGTTGACAATATACACAGGCTGTTAAAGTGTTATGGAAAATTGCCAGTGAAATTGTTGCTTAAGAAGCTGTACAAAGAGTTTTTAGGATTTTAGTGGCAATTAATTGTGACTTTGTCTTCCTTGTAAGAATTTAATTTTATGTATAAAAATGCCATTATATCCAAGCATTTTATTGTGATGAGACAACTTTGGATTCTTTTGTTTTTAGTGTTGTTTAAAAATATATAATTTTGAAACTACTCATGTGCATTAGTTTCGAGTGTGATGGATCCTCCTTTTTAACTCACATTGGCAAATGTGTATATCAGAGGTCAGCCATGCCAAGAAGAATGATTATTTCTCTTGGAATTTAGATCCTATCTGGGAGATTACTTTTCATTTTTTCTCACTGAAATTAAAAACACAAACACACTTATGCCGAAGAAACATCAGCAAAACTTGCAATATTAACATGCAAATCAAATTATCTTTATGTACCTGAATACCTAAGTGTTTAAAGATTTTATTGTTGGCTGTTGCTCCTGTTTATGAGATGATGTTCGCTAGTAACTCAGACAATATTGCCTTAAACATATTGCACACTTTTAGCTTAATATCACTGCATCAACACTTCAGCTAGAGGCTCTGTTAAATGTATGGTATAAATCTTAATTAAGTAATACTGATTATCGACACATGCGTCATTTGTTGACAGTGTATTTTAAAGCCAGGCAGTAAGCTAAGTGCTTGATGTTTTGTGGTTGCTAGTAGTTATTGACTTTTCACAGTCAGTTTTAAGGGTTAAATTAATTTATCAGCCCATTTTATGATAAAATGAAAGCCTTTCTCTGCCTTACTCAAGTTACCTCTGCATACAGCTATAAACGATTCAAGGAGATGTTAATTTTTCTTAAAGTAACACCCCTCACAGTGTGATATTTCTGCTATCAATTATGTATGATGTGATGGGATCTTACATTGTAATTGGACAAAGTAAAAATAAAACTCTTAAAATTTCTTGTTTTATTACAGATTGTCTCTAAAAGAAGGCCAATTGCTAATTCTCTTATCAGTTTTCTAGGGAAGGGAGTGTTATTTTTTTTAAAGCTATATATAAATACTAGTCTCAAATATATGCTTTCTGATCAGCTGATTTTCATATTGTTAGTTTGTAGTTAATATAGTTCTTTCACAAACTATTAAAAGATGGCTTATGAGTCAATTTTATAATGGCTATCTCCTTTGGATACTTGGATTTTAAGGCTATGTTGAATTGCTTAAAATATGGCTATCTCTAGGTACATTTTCACATTCTGATCACAAACAAATCTTTGCATTTCACAGATTTCTTTGGAAAGGCCCAAAGAGAAGCAGCCGGAGCTACTCAAGGCCATTCTAAAGGGTTAATCCTCAGGAGGTTAACGTGAAGCCTTGCCTTTTGTATGCCACATGGAGTTTTTGAAGGGCCTCAGGCTTTGTGCTTTTACCACCAATTCCATTTATGGTATTTTTTTAACTTGGCTTTTTTGTTTTCTATTTATGGTATTTTTTAACTTGGCTTTTTGTTGAGTCACCTTTTTTCCCCCTTTTCATCACAAGACTATACTACTTTAAACAAGAAACCACAAAAGGCACAGAAAAGAATAAGAGCGAATAGTAAAAGCCGGCAAGTCTTCTTTTCTGAACACCACTTTTGGTGGCATTATCCTTTATCACAGTTGTTCAGTGAAAAGGAGGAGGAAAAAGAAACTTTACATGATTAAGAAAGAATGGGAACTGAAAACAGTGGAAGGAAGGTACAGCAGGAAATGAAAATACAGTGACAGAAAGGAAAGCAATTCTCCGTCAGCCACATGTTATTTTCTAGGACTTGCTTCCACCACATCCCATGGACATCCATTTTTTGTGTTCTCAAATCCCATTCTTTTGGTTAAAAAGGCATTAATATGATCATCTAAGAACCAGCACATACAGAGGAGAATACATCTCTGTTAATTCGCTTTTACTTAAATATTAAATGTATACTCTGAAATAATAGTTCTTTTTAATTTACCCCTTCATTTTTAAGGATAAAAATGAAAAAAATATTATCTCTCACATTTCTTCCCTAAGGAGTCTAGGGCTAATATCTGGAGTTCTAACTTTTTTATATCATAAGCACAATCAGTTTGATTCCTTTTACACAGAGAGAGAGAGAGAGAGAGAGAGAGAGAGAGAGAGCATTAAGGCCAGCAAAAAGCCATAATTGGGTCACTAATTAAAAGTCAGGCATCTGCTGTCTAGTGGAGTTGAAGCTTTGCTAGTTAAAGGAAAGGAACACATAAGCTGCTGTTTGTGACTATTTAAGTGCAACATGTTCAGTAGAACTATTTGTTGATCTGGGGGTTAGACCCAGATCCATACAGTTATGTGACTGAGAATATGTAAAATATTAAATAGACTGTAAGAAACACATCCAGATGCCTAAACCTTTTACACATATGTGCTGTTGTCCCTACTCTGTGTGCTAAAGGACATAGTAAAACTATGAGAGTACAGCCACCTTCTAGAGACCTGGTACAGAAGAGAGAACTTAGAAATAGCAGGGTGGAAGCTTGGAGAAGAAACAAGGGAAGAGCATTTATCACTTGTCATATAGGTCCTAAGAATTGGCCAATGGATTGGATTGATGATGAACCTTGGAAGCAGCCATTTTGATTGAATTTGGGGGTAGGAAGCCTGATTAGAGCGGACTTAGAAAAGACTGGGAGGAGAAGAAATGAACATAGGCACAAGCAACACTTTCCAGGAGGTTTTCTGTAAAGGAGTACAGTGAAATGGTCATAGCTGGCAAGTAAAATGAGGAAAACCAGAGCATTTAGACACAGCAAGTGTGACAGCAGGTGCCCAGAAGGATATGAAAATGTGTCTTGAAGTCTAATGTCATAATATTGTTTTTGTCTTTACATTTTTTTCTAATCACGTTTTGAATTTGATTGTTTTCTACAGCAAATCATTGAACCTCATTTCCTTATAATAAAATGTGGCTTACTTTCTTCCAACAGCATGGGTTCCTTCCTCTATGGTTATAATCACCTTTAGGAGACCAGTGCATTATCTTCATGATGCAGCATTAGTACATAGAGGTAATATTCAGACTAGAGAGAAACTTTGGATTTTAAGAAAATATAATATATATCTTTTGCCAAGAGCAATATCCCAAACTCACATTGCCAGTTTGTGTTCATGGTGAATGGGGGAGAGGGTAATATTGACACTGTCACCAGGAGTCTACGAGCTAGCTGTGGACTACGAATACCTCTGTCCTCAGAGCTGTCTCTCAGTCTCTAATCCCCAGAGGGGAGGGGCTCTCCTTCAGCTGTCATTCAAGACATCTACGCATCTTTCAACCCAAGGAATCTCTATCTTAGACCCATGACATTTACAGGAGCGATCATATACCAAAACTGTATTACAGGTTAATAATAAATCTAATGGGAAGAAATGAAATTTCTCCTTCCATTTTCCACATGAACTTGGTTATCTTCTTTCAACTCAGTGAACTTTCTTTCGAGGTGAAGATGATGGTATTAACTACCAGAAATGCTTTCAAAAGATCTGGATGTTAGAGCTTCTAATTATCCCTCTTCAAGCCAGCAGTGGTACCCATTACTAAATAGTTTTATTATCTTAACTGTCCTGAAATTTTTTCAATGCAGTCTTTCAAATTTCCCTTTTCCAGTGATGAATCTTCCCTAAAGCATTTAATTCTGCACACACAAAGAAAAGTACCAGTGCTTATTTATGAATGCTACTGAAAACAATCTCTATATTTATTTCATGTTCAGACCATAAATATCAGAAATTTATGGATGATGATTTCTTCAGAGTAGAAGGCAAGCCCTGAAGTAACTGGCAGTTCTATAAATAAGGGTTTCTGAAGAAGCTTTGAGGTAGAGAATTTATGGACTTTGTGAAATGTGAAGTTGCCACAATATCAGAAATTTACTTGTTGTCAACATGTCATGGTGGTTATGGTGCTTCTTACTGTCTAAACAGTTATTGTATTTATCTGTTGATTAACCATAATACATTTTCCTAATTAAGGAAAATTCTTTTGATCACCTCAACCACAAGACCTGCAAAACCTAGTTTTTACTATAAAAAAGGATTTGGTTGTGCACGCCTTTAATCCCAGCATTTGAGAGGAAGAGACAGGTGGATTTCTGTGAGATCAAGGCCAACTAGTGGGTTCTGGGCTAGCTTGGGCTACAGAGAGCCCTTCTCAAGAGAAAATGACCATCGGCAGCCAAATTTAAATTCGATGAATTTAATAAATTCTGACTTAATCACCATAAATTCAGTGTTGATTTGCTTAAATATTAATGAAATGGTTATTTCTTCACCAATTGATGAAGGATGCCTACACATTTTTGTCAAGTTTACTTTTAAAAATCCCATGCTTCACCCTACACACGCATGCCTTCTACTGTTAACAATATTCCTTATCAGAGGGATACCCTTCTTCCAGTTGGTGAACCAACATTAGCTCATAATTGCCACCCAAAGACTGTTTACATTAGAGTTTACTGGAGATTATATATTCTAAAGGTTGGATAAATAACCAATGTCCTACATTCACTGCTATAGTATTGTGAAGACCGTTTTCATTGCTCTGAAATTCTCTGCTCTCCCTTGTGTCTCCCCTTCTCACCCTCCAGTGATCTTTTTACTATCTCTGTAGTTTTACCTTTCCCTGCATTGCCATGTGACTGGAGCCATCCAATGACAGCCATCACACTGACTTCTTTCTCTTAGTAGAGTACATGTACTTCTCCTACTTGTTCCGATGGCTTGAGAATTTATGTGTTTTAGCACAGAATACCATCCCGTTGTAAGGAGGTACCACATTTTATTTATCCATTCACCTAGCAAAGGACCTCTTTGTTGCCTTTAACTTTTCCAAATATGAGTAAAGCTATCATAAATATCTCTGTGTTGCTTTCATGTAGACAAAGATTTTCAGACCCTTTGAGTAAACAGGATGAGAAGAAAGGCTAGAAGAGGATAGTAGGAAAAGTTTAGAAATTATCAGACTATCGTACAACATGCACCAAACCATTTTCCATTCCTGACAATGGATACGAACTTCTGTTGTTTCAGATCATTACAGGCAAAAGTGTTATAGACTTTGGACATCTTAATGTGTAATAGTATATCATTGTTTTAATTTACATTTCCCTAATGACTTAGGATACATTGTATATGTTCATATGCTTATTTGACCTCTTATCCTCTTTGGTAAGTTGTCTGCTAAGGTCTTTATTCCCTTTGTTAATTACATTGTTTGTATGCTTATTGTTAAGCTTAAGAGGTTCTGTGTATTGTGGATAATAGTCCTTTATCAGATGTGTCTTTTATAAATGTGTTCTTCCAGTCTGTGGCTTTGCTTCTCATTCTCCTCACATTGAATTTTTAAAGAAGTATTTTGTATTAACAAAGTACTGTTTATCAATTATTTTTCTTTCATGGATCCCACCTCTTGTGCCGTATTTAAAAAGTCATTTCCATATTCAACCTTTTCTACATTTTTCTCCTATCTTATCTTCAAGGAGTTTTATAGCTTTTGAATTTCATATTTATGACCATGATCCACTTTGAGTACTGTTGTGAAGGCTATCAAGTCCGTGTTTAGATATGTGTTTTTTGCAGGTCTGTTTCTGCCGGCAACATCTGCTGAAGAGACTATGCCCTACTGTGCAAGACATTTGCTCTGAGGTCAAAGATCAATCAAAAATATTATCTGATTATATTTATGGATTCTCTATTCCATTCCATTGATAGAGTTATCTGCTCTTTCACTAGTACCACTTGGTCTTTATTGCTATTAGTTTCTATTAAGTCTTGAGGTCAGGTAGCATCAAGTCTCCAACTCTGTTCTTCTCTGTTAATATTCTGTTTGGTCTCCCATGTCTTTCCATTCGCATATAAACTTTGGAATCAGTTTGTTGATATCCAGAAAGTAACTTTCTGGAATTTTAATTAGGGTCACAGTGAACATACACATCAGTGTGGAAGAACAATACCTCCATAACACTGAATCTTACAATTCATGAATCTGGGGTAGGTTTCCATTGTTTTAGTTCTTCCTTTATTTCTTTATTGGAGTTTATGTTCCTCATGTAGATATTAAAAATGTTTTGTTCCATTTTACCCAAGTATTTTATTTTCAGGTTATGTGATATCACTGCCTTTTTAAAGTTAATTTATACTTAGATGTTGCTAATCAGTAGGAAAGCAATTGATTTTTGCATACTAATTTGCATCCCATGAATCTGCTACGTCAGTTATTAGTTCCTGAAAGGATTTAGCAATTTTCCTGTTACATTTACTGCAAAGATGATGATGTCACCTAAGGAAAAAATAATGACTATGTCTTCCATCTCTATCTGTATCATTTTATTTATTCCTCATTGCATTAGCTATGACTTTGGGCAGAATGTGGGAAAGAACAAAATGGGGGTCTATTTCCCTGTTTTGTTTCTGGTCTAGTTTCTTATCATTAATTATGATGTTTATGTACATGTTTAGTGGATGTTCTTTATGAAGTTGTAAAATTCCTAATTGCTATACTCCTAATTACTGAGTTTGTATCATGATGAATTTAGGGTTATCAAATGTTTTGTTCTATATCTGCTAATTTTATCCTTTTTTTAATCTTTTTTTTATCTTTTGTTCCATATCTGCTAATTTTATCCTTTTTATTATCTTTTTTCCTATTGATATGCTAAATTATGTAATTCATTGTAAAAATTGCATTTTTTTATATTTTTATGTATATGAGTGTTATAGCTGCATGTATCTAAATGTGCCCGTGTCATGCAGTACCTGCAGAGAATAGAGAAAGGAATGGAATACCCTAGAACTGGAGCTATAGACAGCTGTTAGCTTCCATATGGGTACTGGGATTTGAACCCTGGTATTCTACAAGAGCAGCTAGTGTTCTTTTTAAAAAATATTTTATTGAAGTTTTGTGCATTTCATACATCATTCTCATTCCAATTTAGACTCATTTCCCTTTCCATGTCCCCCACCCCACCCGAGTACATGAATTCTGCCATACATGTCTTAAATCTTTTCCTGAGTCTTTTATATCTTTTCCTGAGTTTTTCAAAGCAGAGGTTTATTATTTGGGGGAGAACTTTACTGTTTCAGTCAGTTCTTTGTCCCACTTCTTTTGCTGTTATTCCCTCTAATTTGTATTGCTTCAATATATGCACCAGCTAGTGCTCTTAACCACTGAGCCATCTCTCCATCCCTGAATTCATTTTTATGAATGTTGAAAATATCCTTCCCTGTATAAAGTATACTCTTTTAGATTATGTTGTATAATTATTTTTATATGTATTGGATTCAATGTGTTAAATACTTTGAGGGTATTCATAATTATGAGCAATGTTGTCCTTAGTGTTAATTTTCTTATAATTTTATGATCTGATTTGTGTTTTAGGGTAATGCTTGCATTATAGAATCATCTAGAAAGTATTCTCTGATTCTATCTTCTGAAAAAATGGTTGTAGCTAGCTGGTTCAATTTCTTCCTTAACTGTGAATCTTGCCCAGTGAACCTCTCTGAAATTACTGCTTTTTGTTTTGAAAGGCTTTGAATTATTATTATTCAATCTAGTATATGCATTATCTATACAATACAATAATATATCTGAATATACATATTCACGCTTTTTTTCTCCTTCTGTAAGTTTTTTTCAGATTGTATCCTTTAAGAAATAGGCCCATTTCAAAACTAAAAAAAAAAAGAAAGAAAGAAAAAGCCGGGCGTGATGGCACACGCCTTTAATCCCAGCACTAGGGAGGTAGAGGTGAGTGGATCTCTGTGAGTTCAAGGCTGGCCTGGTCTACAGAGCAAGCTCCAGGACAGCTGGTACTAAAATGGAGAACCTGCCTCAAAAATACCAAAAAAAGGAAAAAACTAAAAAAGAAATAGGCCCATTTCACATAGATGGTCAAACATGCAGGCATAAAGTCATTCATAGTATTTTATTGTGCTTTTAACATTCATAGGATTGGTAGTAGTCTTCCTCTTTATCTTTAATAGTAGCTTTCTCTATTTTTTGTTTTGTTTTGTTTTCAACTTTACTGATTTTTGGCTATAGATTTTAGTGGGTTTTTTCCAGCTTGTTTTATATTTGATTTTCTTTTCTTTTACTAGTGTACTAAGTTGGAAGTTAGAAAATTTCCTGAGTGCAGTGCTGTGAATTACCCTCTAAGCAGTCACTGTTTTTGCTGCATTTCAAGTCACCAAGATTTATCTTCTATATTTAAAATTTGTATTTTATTTATAGTATGTGTATATACATGTGCCTGAGTGTGGGTATGTATATGTGTGAGTACAGGTGCCACAGAGTGAAAAATATGGTGCTAGATCCACTGGAGTTGGAGTTACAGGTGGCTATAAGCTGTATGATATGGGTACTGAGAATTTAACTTGAGTCCTCTTTAAGAACAGTATATACTCTTAACTGCTATCCTATATTTCCAGTACCAAAATTAATATTCTTTTTTATTTAGTTCAAAATAATTTTTACTCTTGAGATTTCTTTTCTCCCAAAAGGACAAATAATACCATATATTTTCATGTCTATGCAGAACTAAGATTAAAAATTATATGTGAATATATCTATGTTTTTATTAGGTGTGTGTGTGTGTGTGTGTGTGTGTGTGTGTGTATGTAGGTAAAGAAACTAGGAAGGGGACCATGGGAAAGGTAGAAGATAACTTAAGAGAGGGGAAAAGGGTAATGGAATAAACATAATGAAAACAGCAGAAGGGGAAACTATCCTGGGGAAGAAAAGGAAACAGGCAGAGGGTTCAGGGTCCGCGACGAGGACAGTGTGGGAAAGGACAGATGGGGACAAAATAACATATAATGACACTTATGCCTGAAAATGCCACCATGGAACCTATTAATTTGTGGTCTGGGCTACAAAATTATTTAAAAATTTTAATTATATGCATGTTTTATATCATCTTAACTTCAAACTTTTCTTTCACATACATGTGTGTATACATGTATATGTTTATGTATGTTTGCCCATGTTTTGTCTTAGCTCATTCTGAAGATTTTCTTAAAATCCTTGAGTCTGAATTCCAAGGAACGACTATTCAGTTGGGTCTAATCTATTATTGACTGCACTTTTTATACATTTCTCTTTTTTCTGAGAATTTTTAAACTGGATTTTTGTGATTTTCATACAGTATAATATATTAGCATTAGATCTCCTCTTATTGATATTTCTTCTTTGACTGTTTGTTATTTAAGCTGCATTAGAAAATCTCCACTTATCATCCCATTATTACATCTTTATTTCATTGTTTTTATAATTTCTTTTCCATTTTAGTATTTGTATTAATAATAAAAATAGCAATTAACAATATTCAAAGTAGAAGGGAAAATATACTATATCAATAAAAGATGGGCCAGTTTCTAGACTGGGTCTTAGAGAAAGACCTATGATGCTTAGGACATGAATTTCTAGGGTAAATCTAAACATTTAGCTTTTTATGTCACCGGAAAGTAGCTAATGTTTAATGTTTGTTCTTTTAAATTTGTAAGTGTGCCTTTTGGGCTAAGATGCAGTCTACATAGGTAAATTCTCTAGATGGTCTTGAGAAGAATGTACACCAGGCTATTCTGTTATTGTCATTTTTCTTTGGAGGAATTTAAATCTTGAAATGCCTCAGGCCCTCCCTCTCCCCTGGGCAGTTATGGAAGATTACCCTACAGTCAGTTATTACATGTACCTAAAAACCTTTGGAATCTGAACAGAAGCAGTGGAAAGGTGAAAAAAAAATCATATTTAACAATAACAAAAACACCGATGATAATAACAACAGCAGCTAGCTTGACTATCGACCAGGGTGACTTTCCACTCTTCGCGTGAGACCTTCCCTGTGACCCTCACAGCAAGCCTCTACAGTTGGAATTTTCATTCTCTCCTTGATTCCAGTGAGAGGTCAGTAGTAGCAAGCAGAGTTAAGTGACACTAAGTTAGTGAGGGTCAATCCTAGAGCTGTTACCCGGATGGGAACTTGTTGCAGGGTGTGTTCTCATCTGATTCCGGATAATGCATTTAAGCAAACGAGGTCTAGTACACCCATAACCCTAAGTGTTTTACACACACACACACACACACTCACACACACACACTCACCAGCAGTTGCAAGAATTAGGATCTAGCCTTTTCTTTTGGTCTTTTCGAGACAGGGTCTCCCTGTAGTCCCAGCTGTCCTGGAACTCACTCTGTAGACCAGGCTGGCCTTGAACTCACAAAGATCCGCCTACTTCTGCCTCCAGAGTGCTAGGATTAAAGGCATGTGCCACCATGCACTTGGGAGGGAGAGGCAGGCGGATCTTTGTGAGTTCAAAGCCAGCCTGGTCTACAGAGCAAATTCCAGGACAGCTGGGGCTCCAGGGAGACCCAGTCTCAAAAAGACAAAAGAAAAAAAAAAAAAAAAAAAAGAATTAGGATCTAAACTAGGGGGAGGTATATATTTCCTTTTCATTATTTGGATGTTTATTAGAACTACTCATGGATTCAGGTCATATCACCTGATGTCACTAGAGCTACCAAGAGAAAAAAAATGACACCTCACATATCCCAATTACTGAGGTCATTAGGATGGTTAATGGGACATAGCTTTCAAAGGGTAGAATATTCTCAGGATAAGAGAAGGACGCCTGTTTTAAAGTAGATATGTTTGATGTAAACTCATACAGCCACTATGGAAAGCAGTGTGGAGAAACCTTAGAAGACTTGGAATGAACTTGCCACCTGACCCAGCCATACCACTCCTGGGCACGTACCCACAAGACTCATCTTACTGCAGAGATACATGCACAGCCATGTTTATTACAGCTCTCTTCACAAGAGCAAAGAGGTGGAACCAACCCAAGTGCCCCTCAACTGACGAGTGGATAGAGAAAATGTGGTACATCTACACAATGGAGTTCTATGCAGTGGTAAAGAAAGATGACATCATGAGCTTTGCAGCAGGTAAATGGCTGGAGCTAGAAGACATCATGCTGAGTGAAGTAACACTGTCCCAGAAAAACAAACAGCGAATGGTATCCCTCATCTGTGGATGCTAGCACCAATTACCTAATTGTATGGCAAACTGAGCAACATCAATGTGATCTGAAAGCAACTGTGCTCTTATATTGTGAATCCCTTAAAACATAATAAACAAATTATAAAAAGAAATCTTCAAAAAATAAAAAATAAAAATAAATAAAAAAGAAGTAAAAAAAAAATAGAGATGTTTGAAAAACACTGGAGAAATTGTGCTTACTGATAACGGTTGAAGAGGGCAGGATCAGAAACATTCGACATATTTTCAGAGGATATTTTAGTGATTGAATAGGAATTTCACATGTGAGGAAAAATTAGAATATGAAGTGTTAGTACTCTGCAAAATACCAAAGCCTAGGAGATGCTGGCACACAGTCATTTTAAGAATGATTTGAGAGAAAAGATAGTGGAAGGTCCATAAACTGCACAGAGCAAGGAAACGGGAATTCTGCGGGGCTTGGAGTTACTCAGAAGTAAGACAGTCCTCCACCATTCAAAGGAGCCACTATAACTTAATCAACAGAGTGAGTAGCATGCAGAGAGCTTGGAAGACTGCACTTTGATGCAGAGCATCTGGTTATCTGGTCTTCAGTCATCTGTAGTTTTCCATTGCCATCAAGCTCAAAACACCATCACATGAATTTTATTTAATTAAAACGAATATCTTAAGAAAAAATGTCCTTTGTGTGAGGCATTTCTTCCCTGGAAGCTGAATAGGATACTTCCAGAAGACAAAAATAATTTTCAACAAGATGCCTTGCATACATTTCTTTTTCCTTCCTATAATTCCTAGGATATGTTTATATGTAAAAATGTTCATACATTAGCTAATTGCACTGACATACACTTATTTGCAAGTGTTTTCTTTAAAATACACCTACCATTTTCTGTGATTCAAATAAATAGATTTGACTCTACTAATTTTTTCATAATGTTCTCATTTATGAGAGCAAAAGAACTCGATTCTGGGAAAATATACCAACGCCTATTTTAGATTGTAATAACAATAAAAATGAGAGAGTTTTCATTACACAATTTGAGTTTTCTAATTGAAATATTGGTGCATATGATGTCACCACTAATGGGTAATTTATTTGTTTGTCTGACTCATAATGAGAATAGAATGGTTTTAATAAAGATGAATTGCTTTTAATAAGGACCAAAATTGCTTTAGTTTAGTTAAAGAGAGGTCTCTGTACAAGAAGATGCACAGTGGAAGAGCAGGCTCGGGTCTCTCAGATGTTCCACGCCAATTTCGGCATTGTACCCAGGCTCCGTTTTATTTGGAAGAGTTAAAACTTTTGGTAGTTGGTTTGCAAATGAAATCGACTGCTTTTAACCCAGAAAGTCATATGCCACACCCAGGTTACTGACTGAGTTTTTACTTTTTCTCCTTATATTAGCAGAAGCTGGCAAAGAATTTCAATGTGGGTTTTTTAATTTTATTTATTTATTTATTTATTTATTTATTTATTTATTTATTTATTTTTACGTGTGTGAGTGTACTGTCTGCATGTCGGTTGGTGCACCCGTGTCGTGCAATGCCGTGGAGGTCAGAAGAGGGCATTGGATTCTCCTGGAACTGGAGTTAAAGATGGCTCTTAGCGCCGGGTGTGGTGGCGCACACCTTTAATCCTAGCACTTGGGAGGCAGAGGCAGGCAGATCTTTGTGAGTTCAAGGCCAGCCTGGTCTACAGAGTGAGTTCCAGGACAGCTGGGACTACAGGGAGACCCTGTCTCGAAAAGACAAAAAAAAAGAATCTTGCAAGTCCTGGCATATGCTGGTCTTGGAACGCAAGAGGAATCATATTTTATATTTTTTATTTTTTGGTCTTTTTGAGACAGGGTCTCCCTGTAGCCCTGGAACTCGCTATGTAGACCAGGCTGGTCTTGAACTCACAAANTTTATTCTTGATGTGTATGAATGTACTGTCTGCATGTAGGTTTGTGCACCCATGCCGTGCAATGCCGTGGAGGTCAGAAGAGGGTGTCGGATTCCCCTGGAACTGGAGTTAAAGACGTTACTCAGCTGCCATGTGGGTGCTGGGGATCGAACCCAGGTCCTCTGCAAGAGCAATCAGCGCTCTTAACTGCTAGGCCATCTCTCCAGACCCTATAGTTTTTATTTTTAACTATATTTATTTTATTGCCTGATTGAGTTGCATCATTTAGAGCATGAAATGGTCACTTGAGCCCGTTTTCTACTGATTTTCATAGAATAAAGAAGTCATTTTGACCCTCAAAACCATAGTCAGAGGATAAATCCTTGTGAAATATTGTCTTCCCATACTCCACAGTGCAGTGTCCCACATACCCATGTGTTAGTTTTTTGTTACTTTTAGGAATGCTTGAGGTAATAAAAAGTTTAAGGAAATGGATTATTCTGGCTCACAGTTTTAGAGATTTCAGTCCATGAACATTGAGCCTGTGAGAGGACATGGTGGCAGGTACATGTGTGTGTCTGTGTGGAAGAGAGAGAGAGAGAGAAAGAGTGAGAGAGAGAGGGAGAGAGAGAGAGAGACAGAGTACAAAGTTATTTACTCATAGGAAAAAAAGGAAACAAGCTCAATTATCTGTCTGTCTGTATGTCTGTATGTCTGTCTATGGGTTCCACTAACTGTAACTTAGTTTATCTGAGCCTGTTTCTTACTAAGTTGGAATTATCATGTCCACAAACAAAGCTACTGTGAAGACATAACAAAATAACCTAAAAACATTGAGAGGTTGTGCATGTTCAGTGCCTGTTAGTTTTTCATGAGTTTATAGTCTAATTGAAGTGATCTACACCTACACTGAGACAAGATTTCTGAGGACTGTAGAGTCAGTAAGAACCAAAGACTGGAGCAGGTACTATGGATCCTAGGAATGGAAGATGTGATGTGATCAATATAAAGGCTATTTCTTGGAATATTGAGGCTTCAGATAGTTGACAGAGTTGGGCATTGGGAGGGGCTCAAATCAAATCTGTGCAGACAGAAGGTCAGAATAGTCCTAGGTGGATAAATAAAGTGAATAATATCCAAGAGCTGGAAGGCATGCCACTTTATAAGAACTAAATGTTTAACTTACAGAAATTTTAAAATCCATTTTTAGGCCTGCAGGGATAGATAGTGTGGTCATTAAAGACTAGGGCTAACAACCAAACATTAAAAATGCATTTTTAATAATAGAAGTCACAGAATATCTTTTTAGTTGAGGCTAGTATTAAGAATTCTGGGGAAATGGGGGATACTTTAACTAGGGAGGAGAAAAGGAGGCCTATATAGGAGGGAGGGAGAGAGGGAGGGAGGGAGGGAGAGAGAGAGAGAGAGAGAGAGAGAGAGAGAGAGAGAGAAAAGAGGGTAAATAAAGCTTACACAGAATGAAAAGGCAAAGAGAACTGTAGTCTTTAATAAGCTTACTGGAAAATGCACATATAATATAAATGTGAGCACATGTGCATAATTGAAGGATCTATAACAAAATCACAGTGCCGGGCAGGGGAACCTCCCTTCTGGTTGTTGGTCAGGGTAGTCCAGGAGACTCCCAAAATAATACAGGCTATTGCCACAGCCCTGATTACCTCTTAGAATTTGAAGGTAAGGCCCAATTGCTGAAGACACAACATACTGCAGACACAGGACTTGGAACAGTAGAGCTGGAACTGACATGGAAGCTACCTCCCTGAAGACTAGCTCTCAATATATGAGAAGATACTATGCAAGCTCCCAAGGGAGAAAACAATCAGTGCTGCTACTTGGTTATAAAGTCTGCAAACTGTAACAATGAGCAGCCCAGCAAGTGATGTCTATTGGGGCAATAGTGGCACTTTTATCTTGGGGATAATTAATAACTGCCTAACTGGACTTAATAAATGTTCAATGAGAGGGAATCTGTGCATGGTACTGTAAACATAACCAAGTACACCTGGCTGAAGAAGTCACAGATCCTAGAGGAAAACCTACTTTTGTCATTTCTCTAAACTAATTTAATTTCTCTCTGTATTCTAAATACATATCCACATATTTAGAGACAAGAATACCTCTATCCACTCATCAAAGAAGCTTATTTCTTCAACAGATGTAAACTATTACCAGTTTCACAACTGGTCAAACAAATAAGTGACTGTGGTGGTTTGAATGAAATGTCCCCCATAGGCTTAAATACTCAGATATTTTGTCTCCATTTGGTGGCACTGTTCTTGGAGGTCTTAGAAGGTGTGGCTGTGCTGAAGGAACTATGTCACTGGGGACGTGCTTAGTGAGTTTAACAAGCCTTGAGGACTCCAGTATCTCTCTCTGCTTCCTGTGCTCATTTCGAGATATGACCCTTGGCTTGCTGCTCCAGCCCCGGCCACCATGCTTCCCGCCACAATGGACTCTGATTCCCTGGAACCATCAGTCGTAAGCTCAAATAAATGCTTCCTTTGATAAGTTCCCTTGATCATGGTGGTTTTATCACAGCAACAGAAAAGTGACTAATACAGTGACTATGACTTTCCACCGCCTAAGTGACACGCCTACAATGCAACCTCTACATCTAAGGCTCACGGAACAGCATGGAGGAAGGGGGTGAAAAGATTGTAGGAGCCAGAGGGACACAACATCTGCTGGTAGTTAATGCATTCTAGACATGTTAGGGAAGCTACAGCAGTGAAATCTTCCCCTTAGGGTAGTGTAAAAAGATCTGCATAATAAAAAAAATAAATAAATAAAATAAAAAAAAAAAAAAAACAGTTGTCATGCCAAGTTGCATATGGGTAATGTCAAGGAGCCCCACCCCACGATGAAGCACTGCAGACACTCAGTGGATGCTGAGGGAAGGACAATCAGTTTTCTTCAAGGAATATCTAATAATCCAGTTTCTCTAATCCCAGTGTTTAGGAAGCTCTAGACACGGGTACACAGAAACATCACCACTAAATGGATTCAAGGAGTGTGTGTGTGTGTTGATGTGTTGTATGTATATGTAACAATAATAATTAAAGAGAGAACAAGTAATTGATAGGGAATGGGGAGGGACGTGGGAGGACTTTCAGGAGGACTGTGAGGTTGTAAATAATTAAAATACAGGGGCTGGAGAGATGGCCTAGCGGTTAAGAGCACCGACTGCTCTTGCAGAGGACCCAGGTTTGATCCCCAGCACCCAAATGGTGGCTGAAAACCACCTTTAACTCCAGTTTCAAGGGAATCCGACACCCTCTTCTAATTTCCTCAGCATTGCATGACACGGGTGCATAAACCTACATTCAGACAGTACATTCATACACATACGAAAATAAATAAAATTTAAAAAAATAATTAAAATACAATACTCATGTATTTCTAAAATAAATCTAAAATTCTGAAAAGTAAAATAAAATATTTTTTAATTAAAAAAAAGATTCTAATAACCAATAAAGCAAATATAGGTCTCCTTGAGTCAAGCAAGACTCCTCCATCAGCACCAGCTACACCTCACCTGCCTGGAAATACTGTGCAGCAGTGGCAGCCATGCCTGTATATCCCAAATCTAATTGGCTATTAGCTCTCTCGTTGGAGGAATAACCCATGGCTGATGCCACAAGCTTACATCCTCTAGTGGTTAGATGTTATAAGCCACAGTAACACCCTGTCATATTTTACAGAAAAAAGCGTAATTCATGGATTAACATACCATCCAAACATCTGTGTCAATACCAAAGTAACCTATGTAACAATTAGTACTGTTTAAATACCTATATATCTAATTGCTTGTGCTTCATTAGTAGGATTGAAAGGTTATTCCTAGACAAACTGTCAGCCCATGAAAGGAAACAGCAACAACTGACCAGAGTCCAAAACAACAGCTCCAGAGAAAGTAGACTGTTTTGCTTCTCGTCCACCTGTGCCCCTTTTCTAAGCCTAGGGAACAATCTGCGGAAGAGGGGGTGTGGTAGAATGTAAGGGCTTTGATTGGGGTGAATGGTGAAACTGCAACAATATAGACTGGACACTTATTTGATCAACTTGATTGAACATACAAGCTCCCCAGATGGATGGTGGGACCCTTGGGCTGTGTGGGTTTGGGGACAACTGCTTACAAATTGGTTTTACATGAAGGATGCTTGTACTCATGAATTATTACTTATTGTTAAAAATGAAAAAAAATAAAGAAGAAATTTTAAAAAATGATTCTAGTCCAGATTCTAGTCAGAATAATTATTTTAAAATGAAATCTCCAGAACTTGAGTGAACCCTGTTTCAGCGAACTAGTCTGGAAGCAGGAACACTAGGAAGAGTGGGCTTAAAACTTCCATGAAGGGAGAGCTGAGTGTCTTTGGTTGCTAGCTGTATGTGGGAGCAAGCAAGAGGAAGAAACTAAGATATATCCAAGTATTCAAGATGTACTAATTGGGAAAATGAGAGAAGATTAAAATAATCTTGGAAGATAATGTGTTTGCTTTTAGATATGTTCAGTTTAAAGTGATTGCAGGAGATCTGAGTCAATGTCTCTACTCAATAGTTGGCATGTGAGGAGGAAAATTGAATAAAGATGTCAGGAAATCAAGCCGTGAGTCATACATCTATGTGGAGTTATTAAACATCTAAAAACAGATGAGTTTTCTAAGACAGTGTTGCTCAACTATGTCTGTGTTGTTAAAAACTCAGCCAACATAACTTCTTATCAAGGCACTGAGGTGTGTGTGGTACCAAGGCACTTTCATGAAATACCAGGAATATGGTGATAAACACCAACCTCACCTCATTGACAGTGAACAGTCAGTGCATGGTAGCTCATTGTGCATATTAATGTTCAGCTCCAATTGCTACCAGTGGCACAGTACATCTCATGAACCTTGTTGCATAAACCAATAGAAAATATCTTAAAATAATTGTAAACCTGCTACAATTTATTTAGAAAATAGATCATTTGCACATATTGATGGCATATAACTTGCCTATGACAACCACTGTGCTTCAATAGTTGTATGAAAATATTTGCCTCCAAAAGAATTTTAAAATAGAATAAAGTTATATAAAAAGGACAAAAAATGGAGCCATGGGGAATAGGAACATGGATGAGAAATGTGCCTGGCAGTTAAATCGATGGATAGATGAATGGATGGATGGTAGAAAGCTGGCTGGACAGATGGCTGGCTGGTTGGATGGATAGATGGATGAATGGATGGGTAGGTAGGCAAATGACAGACAATAATAGATATATGATAGATAATATAAGATAGATAGATAGATAGATAGATAGATAGATGATCAATAGATGATAGATAGAGATAGAGAGATAGATGATCACTAGATGATAGAGATAAAGAGAGAGATGATAGATAGTAGATAGTAGATGATAAATGATAGATAGATGATAATAGATGATAGATAGATAGATAGATAGATAGATAGATAGATAGATAGATATTTTAAAAGAAGTGTAGGTGTTGTGTGACATTTTTCCTGGAGGGAACTGAACAAATGTCTATTCATCCCTAGTAAGAAAGTGACAGAGCAAAGTAAGGATACCACCAAATTCTAACTTGGTGGACCAATGAATTTACTGGAGATTACTTATTGGAGGATGGGTGAAGGGTTAGTTACAGGAACATAAATAAATCAAAGATAGCTGCATCACCAAAAGTTCCCCTAGCATGGGTGATGGTTCTTCAAAGCTGAAAACATAGAGAGCACTGCACAACTTTCAGGTATGAAGTTGACTCTTCTGACCAGCTTGGCTAGTCTGTGTCTTCCACGTGGTTTGGCTACTTTCATGTTCCTTTGAAACAGCTCACTTGTTCTCTGCCATTCCCAGGCAGCTCTGCCAATTCTGCCTCTTCCAGATGGTTCAGCTTCTAGGCACTTTGGCTCATCTGAATCTGTTAGCAGTCCTTAAGTGATTGGGGGTGGGAGGAACTTCTTGAAACTTTTGAGTTCTTTATTTCCTGAGCTTAACCAGGTTCCCCCTCAAATAGAAGGTTTTATCTGGGATAAAATTGCTACCCACATTAGGGAATTTAGAGGATTAGAAACAGGCAATGAGATGGGTGTGATGTCTCACCCCTTTGATCCCAGCACTCAGGAGGCAGAGACAGGCAGAGACCTCTGAGTTCAAGGCCAACCTGGTTTACATAGCAAGTTCTAGGCCAGCTGGGGCTGGGGGAATTTGTTTCAAAAAAACAGAAAGAAGGAAAGAAAGAGAGAGAGAGAGAGAGAGAGAGAGAGAGAGAAAGAGAGAAAGGAAGGAAGGAAGGAAGGAAGGAAGGAAGGAAGGAGAGAGAGAGAGAGAGAGAGAGAGAGAGAGAGAGAAAGAAAGAAAGAAAGAAAGAAAGAAAGAAAGAAAGAAAGAAAGAAAGAAAGAAAGAAAAAAGAGAGGCAAGAAGACAGTACTACTGAAGTTACAGAAGAAAAATAGAAGAAAGAGGATCTACTCTATACTCTATAAAATTTAATTATTTGGATATATCTATAAGATGAGGATTGGGAAATAGAAAGGTCACTGATAAAATTCTCAAAGATGAGTTCAGCAAAACAGAGAAAAGTGAAGCTAACATAGACAGGATTATGGAAAATTCCTTTCACGTGGAAAAAAAGGCATAAAATGAGTGAATGCTTTATACTAACTTGTTTATAAAAGAGCATGTCAAATATGGGAAAGAAAAATGAATAGGATCAGAAACAAGGTCTCTCTGTAGGCCCAACTAGCCTGGAACTCACTATGTAGACCAGGCAAGAGGTAGTTAGAAATACATACAGGATCTGAAAAGTTGATTCACATTCAATAGAACTACCTAGTAGGTGTGTCACAGGAAGGAGATCTTGAAATCAAACAAAGAAGATCAGATCTTTGGGCTAAAGTTTGAAACAAATACCCAATATCACAGGAGAGAGATTCACTCTTGAAAAAGCAACCAGAGTTGTTTATGATAGAAAAACTTTAAAAGATTTTTTGTGCCTATGAGTATACTGCCTGCATGTATGTAACTGCAGTCATGTCATGCAGTGTCTGCAGAGGATGGAATAAGGCATCAGATCCCCCTGGAACTGGAGTTACAGACACATGTTAGACCCGATGTAGTTGTTAGGAGTCAAACTCAGGTGCTCTGTAAAAACAGCCAGTACTCTTAACCACTGAATCATCTCTCCATCCCCTAATATAGTAATTTTATAAAATATTTTATGATTTTTATTTTATGTGCATGAGCATATTGCATATATGTGTGTAGGTGTACCTATGGTGTGCAAAGCCCTTGGAGTCAGAAGAGGGCATTTGGATTCCCATGGAACTGGAGTTATGGATGGTTGTTAGCCACCATGTGGGTGCTGGTGATGGAACGCTGGTCCTCTGCAAGAGTAGCCAGTGCCTTAACTGCTGAGCCATCTCTCCAGCCCCATATTATAAAATATTTAAAAAATATATTTTATTTTACATTTGTGTGTGTGTGTGCATGTATGTGTGCACATATAACTGCAGGTGCCCAGAAGAAGGTGTCAGAGCACATGGAGCTAAACTTACAGATGGTTGTAAGCGTCCTGATCTATATTATGGGAAGTTAACTTAATTCTTCTGTGAGCATACGGATATATGTTATGAGAAGTTAACTTAATTCTTCTGTAAGTGCAATACTTGTTCTTGAAGAGTGAGCCTTCTGCCTAGCTCCAGGGTAGTGCTTTATACAGTCACATTTGTAGCCTGGAGAATTAAATTGGACATAGGAGATGCTGGTTAGGAGGTTAATACATAACTGGCCAAAAATGATAGGGTTTTGAACTAAGGTAACAGCTGTTGGGATGAAGAAAAAGATTGATGAGTTGTTGTTTTTTTTTTTTTTTAGGACAGGTGGGGCTTTGTGACAAAACCAAAGATATTTTCTTGATATTTGGTAAAAAAAAAAAACAAAAGAGCTGTATCAACAAATATTTAATGGGGATATTCAGCATGCCAATCATTCCTATAGGAGCAATGGAAAGTTCGTCCGTGTTGATGGGAGGCAAGATGAGGAATTAAACTTTGATGATATCGGAAAGTCCTTTCAAAACAAAACTAGTTTAGAGATCATCTTTGACGGTTACACATATTTACTTCCAGCTCACATGAGAAACATGGGTTCAAATCTAGAATTTGTAGTCATGATAGTAGACATTCGACCTTTAGCCAACCTGTGTCCATATGTCTAGAGCTGATGATCACCCGATATCCAAGGAGACAGGAGACATAGAGGGGGTATACACAGATGGAAGCAAAAACAAAAGCACAACAAAGAGCATCATCTCCCAAGGCCAAACAACAGGAAACTTTGGAGGAAAAGTTCAGGAACTAAGGTATTTAAACTACAAATTACTCACTGAAGTTAGTATTAATAAAGACATGTTTAGTGCAGTGGAAGGAAGGCCACAAGGAGGTGAGGAGCAAGTGACTGTGAACATTAAAAAGGTTAGCACAGACCCTGATTAGAAAATAGTAACAGGAATCAAAGACTGCTTAACAATAAATATAGAAACAAAACAAAAGAAAACCTGTGATGGAGATGACTTAAGAGCAAAAAGGAAGGTCATAGCCGGAGGAAGTTGAATGCATGCTTGAAGATCCTCATCACCTCCCTGTTCTACCTGCTGTTTCAAGGACCAAGGTTATATTGCCATAATAATGACATTATATTTCAAGCACTTAGAATACTTCCTGACACACAGTTAACATTCAATGTCTCTATTAGTCAAGATATGCAAACCAATGTAAACAATTTCATAATTTCAATAGCTTATCATGACAAGGTTTATTTCCCCCTCCAAGTCACAGCCAAATGCAGATTAACATGAGAGTTTTGCCTTCAGTAATCCTTCAAGGTCTCCAAAACTCCTTACAGCTAATGTTCTTCCATCCCCTGCAGTGTTTTGAAGAGACTGGTGGATGCTTTCTGACCAGCTAAGGAAAGATAAGGAAAGAAAGAGAGTGCAAAAGTACACATGGGAGAGTTATTTTAATACCTGGAAATATATGTATTTTTTGTATGGGTTCTTTTTTTAAAATATTTTTATTTATTTTCATGTGTATGAATGTATTGTTTGCATGTAGGTTGGTGCACCCGTGTAGTGCAATGCTGCGGAGGTCAAAACAGGGTCTTGGATTCCCCTGGAACTGGAGTTAAAGACAGTTTTCAGCCGCCATGTGGGTGCTGGGGATCGAACCTGGGTCCTCTGCAAGAGCAGTTGATGTTCTTAACCTCTAGGCTATCTCTCCAGCCCCTGTATGTGGTTCTTATCCAGAAGTCAATCAGTATTCCTCCTAATATCACGTTAAGGCTTAAAAATATATCTTGTTACCTCTGGAGGAAAAGAAAGAAACCAGCTATTACAATTACAGAAGTTGCTATCAACAACATAATCTTGGTCAAATTAATTCATGAAAGAGTAGAGACAAGATAAAGATATGTTTTAGTAAAAACTAGGTAGAGAACTTATCCCCATGAACATGCCAGAGGCAAAGCCTAGGAGGCTGAGCAAGGACTCCAACATCCTGAGGAGAACTCACATAGGCATTGAGCAGAGATTCCAGAACACTACAATTCTAAACTGATGTTTCTTGAAGAGCCAACTACTATTCAAAATTTCTGAATGTTCCCTCTAAATATCTATAGACTCCTCAAGCTTAACATATTCAAATTTGGACTAATCTTCACACCATCGAAAGTGACTCTACCTGGAGCTTTTATCAGATTCCAAGTAATGCCAATGCTGTTCTCTGAGGACCTTGATCACACCTCTCGTCACATAGTAGTCAGTCATAAAATTGTTCATTGTACCTTCAAAGTCCTCTCATAATCTGAACTTGCTGCACCTCTTCTTTCCTGTCAGACTACTCAGCTTCCCACTATCACTGACCTGTGCTTTCTGCGCCCCCCTCCCCGCTGTCTTTCAAAAAAATAGCTGGAATTGTGCTTGAAAAAGACGACTGAGATCAAGTCATTACCGGGGTATATAACACTCTCCTCAAATCCTACTACCTCTGCCTTCCTTGCCAACCCTCATACATATCAGATTTATATTCCTGCTCTGGAGCCTATATTCTAGATGCTTCCATGAAACAGAACTAATACTTGTTTCCATAATGCTTGATCAGCTCTCCCCAGCCTATTTCCCCTGGCACAGTCACACACCGCTCACACCAGTAATCCTGCTGTTGGATCCCGTGCTGGACTTCACAGGCTGGTACCAGATTGGTTCTCCCCCGCCAAATTCTTGCTAGCACTCAAACACAAGCCTGATGGGCTTAACTTAGACACACGTAGAATTAACTAATCCAGACATCTATCAGGCAGAAATGGAAATTCGATTTATTGTTTGCAGCCCATCATATATATATATATATATATATATATATATATATATATATATATATAATTACATCACTTCTCTCAGCCAACCCTAGACCTCTGCCTCATTACCCCTGTATACATCACTCACTATTGTACCACCCTGTATCATGTGCTTGGGTCACAAATGAGTCAGAAGTTGATACAGACCATTCTCGCCTATGGGCAGAGTCAGGTGGGAACCACAGACAGGCAATTTAAGACAATGCGGCCACAGGTAGCCTGCCTCTACCTACACACCTGAGCACTGTATTTACATAATTTCCACCTATCTCTCCCCTTTGAACTCCCCCCAGGTCTCTCCCAACTCCCTCTCAATTTTGTGACCTCTTCTCTTTTTAATATGTTTTAATGTTTATTTTATGTATATGAGTGTATGGCCTGGATATATTTAAGTGCATCAGTGTCAAGCAGTGCCCATGGAGGACAGAAAAGGGTGTCAGATTCCCTGTATGGTTGTTAGTTGCCATGTAGGTGCTGGGATTCGAACCTGGGTCTTTGCAAGACCAGCGAGTACTCTTAACCACTGATCCATCTCTCCAGGCTCCTCCTCTTTAATTATGATTGTTGCATACACACATATGTATACAAACACAAAACCTACTGAGTCCATTTAGTACATGTGTAGGTACATTTGACCACTTGAGGGTGGATAACATATTCAGGAATCTTATTCCTAAGAAAACTGATTCTTCCTTTCTCAGCTCCACTGGTCACTTACAGCTGCCTATAGCTCTTCTTCTAGAGGACGAATCTTGTGTAATTTCCCCTCATCCATATTGCATATCAATTGGTATTGTCATTATGCAGGTCTTGTTTAAGGAACCGGATTTTTGAGGTTTGATAGGTGCAGCTTCCCCGTCATGTTCTCATGCCTCCATGCTCTGTGGTTTTGTTTGTTGGTTGATTGGTTGGTCTTTTTGAGACAGGGCTCCCTGTAACCCCAGCTGGCCTGGAACTCACCATGTAGACCACGCTGGCCTCCATCTCACTGAGATCCTCCTTGCCTCTGCCTCCCAACTGCTGGAATTAAAATCATACCCTCACTGTGTTGTTTTTGTTTTTGAGACAGGGTATCCCAATGGGGAGCTCCAGCTGTCCCGGAACTCACTATGTAGACCACGCTGGCCTGCAACTCACAGAGATCTTCCTGCCTCTGTCTTCCTAGTGCTGGGATTACAGGTGTATGCCACCACACCCATCACCTCAATGGGTTTTTTAAGATGTCATAAACAGAATTTTTGTAGTTTTTTTCCTTGTATAATATTTTTAAAATCTTTATCCAATGAGGCCTAATCCTGATAGCCTGTACTTCTTTTTCATTCCCGATTGCTATTTTTCACCCTCTTATAATGTCTGATTTACCTAGTCATTATTTCTCATCTGCAATCTGCCTCCTTCTTCTTCAACCGAATATTAAACCCATGGGCTCAGCTGAGTCTGGTCCATTGTAGAAGTTTAGCCAATGCTGATTAAATAAGTGAATGGGTTAATAAAATAATACACATCCATAAATATGATTTTACCTGGAGCCCCTACATTTCCTATATTTCCTGAGAAATAGCTGTTTTCTGCTATAGATTACAAAGGATTAAATAATGATGACCTCACAATAGAGATTGCAACAGAATTTCAATGTGATACTTTGGTAAAAGAATTACTGGTCTATTCTCTTTTTTTTTATTATTTGAGGGAGAAATCAGCCATTGACATTTTATTTTTTATTTTATTTTATTTATTTTTGTATGTGTATAAATGTACTGTCTGCATGCAAATTTGTGCACCCGTGTTGTCGTGCAATGCCGAGGAGGTCAGAAGAGGGTGTTGGATTCCCCTGGAACTGGAGTTCTCCTGGAATTGGAGTTTCAGATGGTTCTTGGCCGCCATGTGAGTGCTGGGGATCGAACTGGGGTCCTCTGTAAGATTGGTTGGTGCTCTTAACCGCTAGGCCATCTCTCCAGCCCCTACTGGTCTATTTTCTATGCTTTGTCAGGATAAATAACTTCTATTTCAAATTGTTTTCTGAAAACTTACAGGCCAACAAATGGTTGAGAGTTGGGTGCATACATCACTTACAGCTACAGCGATTTTCTCTCTCTGACTCATCTGGAAAAGCCTTAATTGAGTATTTATTCTTATACTGCAAGATCCAAAAACTTAACTGCCGTTAAGCTGTCTACAGAAGCAAAATGAAATGGAGAATTAAGGCAATTATCAGGATGATGTGAACCAGAGAAAACATGTTTGCCTCAATCTGGATGTTTCTGGAGAACTTATTTTTGACCTAAATTATCTGAGTAATCCTCTCTTCAATTCTCATTTCATCTTACTCAGATAGACAGTAATTTAGTACAGAGAAGGACAGCCCAGAATACACAGAGTCATCATGAGACAAAACTTTTCATCAAGGGTGTGGAAGGCTGTCTTCTATTGACTCAACTTTGTTGCTAAAGGAGATAGAAAATGGGGAAAATATTTTCTAAGAATATTTTGAAAATTAACCACTGATGTTTTTAAAGATGTGCTTTGACGCATGCCTGCCTTTTGATCTTAACTAGAACAACCATTCAATTTGAATTGCTTTTAGCACCTGTTTGGGCTGTGACTTTAGATCTGTCTTTCTAAAGTCAGTGAGTAAATAAAAAGGCTATTAATCATCACACATTCATTTCAATGTGAATGAATGCAGGTAGAATTGGCAGGAGTGTGAGCTGTTTCTGGTTTACACGAAAGCCAGCTCCCCAGGGTATGTCAAGTTAAGCGTGATAACATAGAATTTGCAGGCTGGGCCAGTACTCTCCTGTGACTTAATAAGTAGCTTGCCTGGTCGATGACTTTTCTTTGATATCTTTATTCTCTTTTCTAAAAATGTTTACCAATGTAAGATTGTTGTACTCAAACCATCCTCCCTGGTCCCCACCAGTCCCCACTGACTTTGGTCATGTCGCACAGGACACGTGAAGGGGGCCTGAACAAAACCGTGGATGTGTAGTGTTTGCATAGTAGCTGGGCACTCTGTGCGTAGTGAGATCTGGAACTTCCTGATTAATAAGTGAAGCTGTAAGTCCATGACACGGATCTCTTTGGGATCAAAGACAGAATCCATACAAGGGCCTCAGCGCAGGTATATGTACCTCACCAGGTAAGTTTATTTGTCTGTTAATAATTTCTTTAGCATTTGACTAGTGTTTCATAGGGGAAAGAAGATAAAATGAAGCAAAAAGATTATAGCATTTCTAGGAAGTGACACAAGTGCACATAGAAGTTACATTTAGCTTGATTCAGCACAGGATAAAATGTTTCTAAAATGCAACTGGATTTCCCATGTATCTGTCTTCTGAAGTAAAAAAAAAAAAAAAAAACTGACTTCAGCCTTAGCCCACCTTCTCATCTCCCTTTCACCAGTCTTCATTATGCTTCTGCCCAAACTGACTAATCTAATTTCTGATCCTTGAATAATCCTTGAGCTTACCTTTCTCCAGGCCTCTGCACATGGTCCCTCCATTGTCTGGAACTCTTCTACCTGCATTTCTGTTTAAGCAAATCTAACTCAAGGTTGATAGTCTGATTTGGTAAGCTCTCTCTTTTAGCACAAAATAATTGTTTCTGTCTCTTAATTCATAGAACTTAGTTCCATTTTCCTTTTTCCCCAATCTACTCTTCTCTCTGTCTCATTTTTTATACCATTGGTTTTGCGAATTATTAATTATCATTATACAGACATGGAGATAAGCTGAAATTTATACTGTGATACAAGGTTTCAAAATGAAGCCCTGTGGCCACCCCTGGGAAACTAGAACACATCCAAGAAGTTTGTGAATCCTGTCTGAGTGCCCCCTGTCTTCTCTGACAGAGGTAACCCCGACTCTTCTCAGGCCCCCTGTAGGTAGGAACAACACAAAACACATTGAACACATTGTGTATTTTCAGTCTTATTCCCCTTCAGTATTATTTGTAATATTTACATCTCTTTTGGTAATATTTACTGTCCATTTATTTCTATTGCTATATGACATTTTTAGTTTCTGAAGAGAAGTTCCTAGTTTTTAATTTATTAAATGTGTTCATTTTTTCTTTTCCCTTCACTTTTTATTCCTTGAGAATTTCATACATGCATAGATGAAATTTGTCTCTATCCCCTCCCCTCTTGATCCTTCTCTGTTCAATCCCCTACCACTTTCTTTATTTTTTAAATATTTTATTTATTAATGTTATTTTATGTGTATGAGTGTCATTGCCTGAATGTATATAAGTGTGCCCGCATTGTGCAGTGCCCATGGAGATCAGAATAAGGAATTAGATCTTATGGAACTAATGAGTTAGGGACAGTTGTTTGCAACCTTGTAGGTACTGAGAACTGATTCTAGGTCCTCTGTGAGAGTAGCCAGTGCTCTTAATTGTGGAGACATCTCCTGAGCCCCACTCTCCTATTTAATCCTCTATCATTTTCCTCTCCCAGCTTCATGTGTTCTCTTTTTTAAGAATCCTCCCATTCCACTTAGTACTTCTTGTGTGTGCACCGCTATAGAACCATCTTCTGGAACATGGTTTCCTTTCAAGGGCTACATCCCTGAAGTAATATGACTCCCAGGAGCCATCAATTGCCAGTAGCTCCACAACAAGAGCTGAGACTTCTTGAACCCTTCCTTCTTTCATTCTGAGATCTTGGCTGTCTTCATCTTGTGTAGGTCTTGTGCATGTGATTATAGCCACTGTGTGTGCATGTACGTGAGTTCATGTGTGCAACAACATTGTCATATATGGCAAATTATGTTTTGCCCCAGACTTCTACCACATCTGGCTCTTAGAATCTTTCTGCCCTCTCTCTCCCTCCTGATGATTCCTGAGCCTTGGGGGCAGGATGTGATACAGATAGCTCTTTTGAAAATGAGAACTATGCATTCTTGTGTTCTCTGCAGGTTGACTGTGTTAATCCAGGTCCCCGTGTTAATAGACATCTAGCTGGAAAAGAAGGTTCTAATCTATAGCTATAGAGATATGAACTTATGGGGTAGTTTATTAATATGTCCATTTAGCAGAATAATATTACTAATTCTTGGGGCTGGAGAGATGGACTGACTGCTCTTGCAGAGGACCCCAGTTCGATCCCCAGCACCCACATGGTGGCTGAGAACCATCTTTAACTCCAGTTCCAGGGGAATCTGACACCCTCTTCTGACCTCCGTGGCATTGCATGACACTGGTGCACAGACCTACATGCAGACAGTACATTCATACACATAAATAAATGAATAAGAAAAACAAATAAAAAAATCTTTTAAAAGACAAAATTATAAAAAAAATATTACTAATTCTCCACTATGACCTGTAACCTATACAGCCATGGATTTTTGTCCCAGTTAATAGTGCCAGACATGAATTCTGTCCTCTGGAGTGAGTTTTAAATCCAATGTAAGGCATTTGGTTACTGTTGTAACATTCATGCTACTATTGCAACTGTGAGTATGTCTTGAATGGTGAGTTGCCCCTGACAACATCTTTTTCCCCTTTATCTTTAATCCTTGGAAGTCTTTCCATACAGAAGGGCATGATAATATTCTTTATATTCTCTTCTAAATTTTATGAGTTGTTTTAATATACTGGAAATCAATGCCACAGTCTGATGATAATAGTATAGCTATTGTTTTTTTCTTTTAAATATTTAATATATTTTTACTTATGTGTCTGTGTGTGTGTTTATATATGTAGGTGCAGGTGCCTGTGGAGCCCAGAAGAGGGTGTCGGATACCCTGAAACTAGAAGTTCAGGTAGCTGTGAGCTGCCTGATATGGGTACTTGGGAACCAAACTTGAATCCTCTGAAAGACTAACAAGGGCTCTTAACCACTGAGCTTTCTCTCCGACTCCTAGCACATTGATCTTTACAAAGATAATGTATATATTGCAGCATAAGACCTTGGATCTTTAACATCTTTGGTACTCCCTCTGTTGGATGCCAAAGGCCTATATGTGTCAGTTTCCACTCCTCAGTGTGTTTGCTGATTCCTGAATTATTTCTAAACTGTATCCATTATTACAACTAAGCATATATCTTAGTACTTGAGAGAATAAGTTTATACATTTTTTTTCTATTTTTTAAAACATACTGAAAATTCTTGGTTTATTCTATTACTTAGTAAATTTTAGAATCTGCTATTTACTCCACAACACGTCTTGCTGGGTTTTCCATTCAGGATGTTATAAAATCTGTGTATCAACTGACTGATGGTTTTAGGATAGAGGCAATTTTGTTGCTTTGGTATTCTACTCATGTGCCTGGTTATCGGCTTCCATCTGAGCATGTACTCACATTGTTTATATTTTATTGAGATTTAGCCTGAATAAATTTGCCTACTATTACTTAAATCTGGGCCCAGTAAGAATTTTCCGAGCTGGTATTTTGACAACCTGTATGTTGTGTGGGGAGACAGACAGCTGTCAAGGGAAGAGCATGGTGGAGTCTTGATTCCACCAGTTGCCGCCCGTGTGTCTTTGGATAAGTCAGTGAACACATTCAGAACTTGATTTCTCTAACTGCAACATGGGAAAGGGAAAAATCTGTAAAGCACATTTCTAGCTCATTAAGAAATAGCTCTTACTCTTACTTTCTTGCCTTTATAACAGCTTTGTAATACTCTTGATTTAACTGTTGATTAACTTTTGAGTTATCTGTTCTAGCATCTTGCTCTTTGAAGGCATTGATGCATCATAAATTATTTTATTAGAATCCTTTCTGTTGCCTAGCATAGAGTATGCAATAATGTTTTTTGGACTTTATTCAGGGCATCTAGACAGTTGTCCCATTATGAATATTATGACTCTTAATGCTGAGTGACTGTACAAAGATTCCCAGTCACTCACAGTAGCCATTTCTATTTTCTGGCATTTCTCAGTATTTGAAATTATTGTCCTTTTTTCTATTACATGTATACTTCTTTATACCACATACATGTTTCCTTGCCTAAAGTTTAGGAGAGCTCCTTGGACAAGGTAAATGCTTAATGAATGTTCATTGAGTCAAGGAAACCAGTGACTGTGTTTGTTTGTTTGTTTGTTTGTTTGTTTGTTTGTTTGAAATAGTCTCCCTAGTCCCAGCCTACCTAGAACTCACTTTCTAGACCAGGCTGCCTTGATCTCACAGAGATCCACTGCCTCTGCCTCCCAAGAGCTGGGATTAAAGACGTGAAAGACCACACTGGGCATTGGAAACCAGTAACCTTTGAAATAAGAATCAAGAATCGAGAGCTTTCCATGAACCTTTTTTTATTAACTGGGGATTGTTATCTTTAGGACTGCTTCATTTCTATTCCTGTCTACTCTACAATGAAGAGGTTATAACTACAACAAGATTCCATGAGATTCTTCAAGCCTGGCCCTTAGTATGTCATCATTAAGTTGAGAAATAACTGCTTAGTTCATGCTTTGTCAACTAGTTGATTATAAACACCAATGACTATAATAGTGATGATGTATTTGATACTGTTGTAGCACTTTATAATTTGGAGCAACCTTTGTAAACTAACTGGTCTTCAGAGTAGCTTTACTCTTTGGATCTACAAAAGGTCAGCTCTTCCTTACCAGTGTCCTGAGAGCACTTAGCTGTCTGCTCACTTAACAAACATTTTTGAACAAAATGCTGGTACTTTTACAGAGTCAAGATTCGTTCCACTTTATCAGGAGTTGAGAGTACCTTATCTCTATTATTAAGTGCTTTTTTATACATAACTACTTTCTGAGAAATGGATTCAAATCCCTTTAGATTTAGATATTTTATTACTTTTAACACCAAGGAAAAGATACCATTTTCCTCTAAAGAGCCCTTTAAATTACCTAACTGAAGCACTTTAAACATTTTTTTCAGTATCTTTTGAAAATGGTTCAAAAATGTATCATAGTCTCATAATCAATTAGGGAAAACAAAAGTCCTACTGCTGTCAAGACAAATATGTTCACTTTTAACTGTATTACTCTCATGGAAATGTAAGATGAAGGTCTCTCTTTCTCTCTCTCTCTCTCTCTCTCTCTCTCTCTCTCTCTCTCTCACACACACACACACACACACACAGACACACACACTCAGATTTCTACTCCAGCCTGAACACACTAGCTCCAAGGCCCTGCCCATTCTTACAGCCAACTTCTTTATTAAAGACCTGACTTCAAAGGGAGATGGATGCTGTCACTTCTGCAAGGTGCTCTTTTTCATTGATTGGTTCCTCTTTCAATGAGAAGCTCTTTCTCTGATTTGAATAGACCCTGCTGCCATTAATTGTAATAAGCCTTAGAGTTTCTCTTTGATGGAGGGGATTTCTACTTTGCTGGGCTCACCTGGATATATATATTTTTTAATTTAATCCTATCCCAGAAATCTCCCCTAATCAACAGTATCTGAAAACTTGTTTCCTGACATAATTGTTCTTATTTAATTAGAATGTAACCTTGCCATGTCCTACACTAAAATGAGATGTAAGATCTGGATAAAGAGAGAATAATCCTGGATTAAGATGAGGGGAAAGAGAGAGTGAGACAGAGACAGAGACAGAGAGAGTGGAGAGAATGTGTATGAATGCTTTGTATAATGGAAACCAATTAATACTATCATGCAAAGCAAATAAAATTGATCATATGTAGAACTTGAGTCTCTTCCTCTAAGATGACAATGATTTATAAGGAATGTGTAATAATTAAGTGAATAACACAAAGCAATGCTTTAAAGTAGGCCAATAACCCCCACTACAAGAATTTTAAATATATAACTTAACATTAAAGAGAACAATCTAAAGATGGACAATAGAAAATTGCTTATTAGGCAACTACTAAAAATGGGAAGATTTTCCAGTTCTTCCCTCACACAAGCGTGTCTCTTGGCCCTACAAAGCACTTCTTCCTCTAATTCCTCTACAGAGGTTTCCAAGTACCTCCTGGACAAAGGTCTTTCTTCTCTCCTGTTATCTCATTCATGAATATCCTCAGTGTTTTCTGTTAAACTGGAAGGCCCTTGAAGGCAGAGGCATTCTAGTTTCTTCTTTGATTATCGTGAATTCCACCATGTACCTGAAAACATGCATTCAGTTGATGCTTGTTAAATGAAATCTTTATAAGAGCAAAGATCTCGCCTCATCTACCCACCTGTAAGTCTTCCCAGCACCGGGCCGAGTGCCTTGTGCCTAAAAAAGTTGTGAAGCAAAAACTGAGCAAGCGGGCATAGCAGGAGACAACTAACATCTCCCAGTATTAGATAGGAAGGGAAAGTCTCTGTGGTAACTATCACCGTGTTCTTTGTAGAGCTACTTTGAATGAGCCGGTAAAACCATCTGTCTGTGGTCTCATATAGACCACATAAACACTAGTGCTTCAAGAAGCCACCCTGATTACTTAGATTACTTAGATTACATCACCTTATCACCTCTTCACATATTACCCTTGTTAGTCAGTGTATCTGTTGGTGGTGTTCTTTGGTGGCCTTTGTCTGTGGTTCACAGCCCTACCCTGGTACCATAGGATGCCCACTGTCAGGCCACACAAACCCTGTGTATGAAGAGACACTTGATTGGCAGAGTGAATGCAGAGCAAGGAGATGCCATCTGTACTTCCTACTACATAGCTCAATTAGTTGATTGATTTGTAACACTTTAAAAAACATTTTCTAGGCAAAGCAAATTAGGAGAGTGTTTTATAATGTATTCAGTTTAATTAAAACTGCACTAAGTGGAGTACTTTGCTTCTTGGTTTCAGAAAAAAAACATCACAAGGAGGTCACATATAGTATTGATTTTTAACCCCATAAGCAGAACTGAAATATCATTGTTAAAGATTGCCTCATGCAGAGGGACACCACCTCTAATTTAAAAGGGTCACCTTAATTAGAATATAGAATATGGGGAAGCTAAGGAGGCAGGAGCATGCGGGCATGGGAGGGGGGCTGGAGGATGCTGGTAACATATTCTGGATCTGAATAATCAACAACACCTGCTCCTTGTTGCACACAAAAATGCTTTTACCATCTGAAGGGGAAAAGAAAGATTTGGATGAATTCTGCTGCTTAGTAAGGAGTTGGGAAGATTTAATATGTACCCAGCTCTCTGCTTTTGAGGTGAGTGCATAAACAACCTCCCGGTGCCCAAGGTTTCTGAGTCTGGATAACTGTCCATGTTATTCTGGCTCCTCGCTGCCACACGTGTCATTGCTGATACCAGTCTCCTTCCCCCATTCCTGCTGCCTGTCACATTCCCAAATGCAAGCAGTCTCCAAATTGGTAGTCATCTGATTAAAGCTTCACATTATTGGAGACATTTGCAGGGGTAATTATGATTTATTTAAAAGCACTTTGTTTGTGCTGCTCTTGTCTCAGTTTCTTCTAAGCCAATTACTGAGAAATTGATTGGATTGGTTTGAGTTTTGAAGTCATTTAGAACTTCAGAACACCCCCTCCCCACATAATTATTTGAAAATTAGAATCAAAACAAAACAGAATGAAGGGAGCATCCAGTGTGAATCTGTGTTTCCAGTCCTTGGAATTTCTGTAGCATGCAACCAATCATCCAAGTCCTGAAGTGGAAACAGAGGAAATTCAACTGGAATTTCACCTCCATTCCACCAAGCTAGGTCACTCATAAATATGAGTCTAAAGTTGTTGTTGTTTTTTTTTTTTCTTTTCTGATTCTGTTGGATTTCTGGTCCTACCTAGAATATACTTCCCAGATGCTACTGTCTCACAGTTTCCTTTTCCTATCATGAATATTTTGATAGTTGGTTATTTAAATCCTCTTCAAATTGTCCACATTTGGCCAGCATTATTGTGAATTCTACCATCTACTCAAGTAAATACCTCCATGAATGTCTTAACACGAAGAACACTAGACTGAACTAATAGGTCAGGCTACAAAGCAACAGATACCTACTACTGGTGAGTTTTGGAGGCTGGAAGTCCATGATCAAGATGCCAGCAGAATTCTGTTCCTGCCAATCTCCCAAGACCTCTCTTCTCTCTTACTGTGTCCTTACAGAGAGGAGAAAAAGCAAGAGCAAGGAAGGCAGTTGTCATTTCTCTCTCATTCTTCTTCTGAGGATGTAAAGCCCATGAGTCAAGATCTCAACTCAGCCTAATTTGTTTCCGGAAGGCCCACCTCCAAACACTATCACATTAAACGTTAGCACACACGTATATGGACTGACAAGAATTCAAACTCATCCAATATCAGTGAGGTTCTCACTTCTAATTTGTGGTCCTTCCCAACCTACAAAGGGTCTGCGAATATTGTCACTTTCCATAATAACTGCCATAATTAAACAAGAGAAACAATCATTTCCAATTTCTTAGGATAAACGATGACTTAAAACTTTGTAAGCAAATAATTATTGAATATTAATCTTTAAGGTTGTAAATATTTTGTGTAAATTACCAGGAGTTCAGCTCTAAATATATGCTATACAAACTATCTCAAAAAAAAAGCATTTCAAAAAAACTCATTTTTGTAACCGTATTTGTAAAATGATCCATAGTCATCTATCCTACTGACCCAAAGACAAAGATGGTAAAAGATTTCATCTGTGGAGACACACTAATTCCTTAATGGGTACTTCTGCTAAGAATTTAATGAATCCATGCCAAAAAGAGAAGAAAATGTGGTATTTTTTTATTTTAAATATTACTAATGGGACTCTAAGTAGAAATAATTGCCATTTAATTACAGAAATGTGTACTTGGATGCACAAATGCCTGATAGAGGGTAATGACATCGGACACAAAAAATATTCTTTGGCTGCTGGGAACATTTGCCAATAATTTACATGTTTAATTGAGTTGCTGCGAAAGGCTCATTGTGCAATTACATGTTCACTTAGGTACTCAAATAGATACTAAAAGTACCTATGTTTCCCTTGTATCTATCACCCAAATTGCTGCTACAAAAAAAAAAAATGTGTCCAGTTATCATATGTGGGATTCTCCATGTGATTGTAGTTCACCATGTGTTTCAAATACCTTTTGCCCTTCGGTGTGATGGTGCAGTCTTGCTCTGAGCACCATGGCAGTAGAGACTATTTATGGAACAATATTGCCCTCTGGCAGTGAGGCAGCCAGTGGTTTTAATAACTGTTTTATGTCATTTTGGCAGCTTTTAAACTAGTCACACCCAGCAGTTTAAGCCAGAAGGGAAACATCAGTGAATGCCTGCAGGAGATTTCTATTACGAAAACTGTATGTGCGCTTATATTAGGAAAACACTACAATTCTTGTTTTAAAGGAAAGCTGCCTTTCCCAAGGGAGAGATTGAATTTTGCCATGGTGAAGGTTCAGAAAAAAATGTAAATAATAATGATAATACTGTGTTAAATGTACAAGCAAGAGACAGACATCACCCCCCTCCCCATTTTACCCAAAAAATTCATGCGCTGGAGATCAACCCCGTAAGCTGACTGCAAAGCATCTTCCCATAATGCATCACTAGAACTCATGGGATGATAAAAGTATTAAGGAGTATATCTGGTCCTTTGGATTGAGTCATCTTGAGGAGTGTCTGGGCTTCAGAAGAAAAGACCTGGAGCTGTTCATTGAAGCCAGAGGAACCCAGGACGTGGCAGCAGGTCCGGATTCCTGGAGGGCTTTCTCAGCCGCTGCTCAGCCACTTACACAATGAGCCAGGTGGGCTTTGCCAGCTGGGGCTGAATTTGTGGAGAAGGGATCCTGCAATGTTTAGAAGAGCAGCTTCCTGGACAGCTTACACGGGCATACCTCAGTAAGCACCCTTCCTTCCAGTCCAGTGGCTGATGCTAAGGGCATCTCTAGGATTGCAGAAAACAACTCTGGATCTCATGCAGGCTCATGTAGGGACTGAGACAGGAAAGTCAGGCCTTGCACTGAGACTCTAAGCATCCTTTCCTTACTTCCCACATTTGAATAGGTCAACGGTGGAGGGAGATCAGCCAGAAAGCTCCCTAAGAGGGAAGGGTAGATGAGAATAGCAGCCCATTCATTCATGGTTTTATTTCTGATATGAAAACATCACCTTGCTGCAAAATGCTGGGAAGTTCTTTGGCACTATTTATCAGCTAAGATTTCCTGTATGGCGTCTTGAGAATGGAAACATGAACCATAGCAGGCTGAACGCATGCCCAGCAATGATAGGTTCTGGGCTCAATCCTAGCACCACAAAAACCAGTTGCATCAGGTATAGAAAATGCCAAGAGATAAGCTGAGGAGATGGTTCAGTGGATACAGCACTTGTGCCATGTGAAGACTGGTGTTCGAGTCCCTTTGTGCATATAAAAACCTGCAAAGGCATGCTGGGAGACTGTAATCCCAGAACTCAGAGGGGAAACTCGGGGATCGTGGGGCAATCCAGCAAGTTAGAGTAGCCAGAACTGACAGTGAGAGACCATTCCACAACAAATAAAGCAGAGAGACATCAAGGAAGACACTCAGGGTCAACTTTGATCTTCTACATAAGCACACGTGTGCCCACACACATGCACACCACACACACACACACACACACACACACACACACACAAGGAAATATCAAGAAGATTAGTGGTAAAAATGGAGAGGAAATAGATGTACTGAATTTGGAAACCAACGTAAATGAATCACAGAAAGAAATTATATTGAAATAATCAAGCATTCAGAACATAATTAAATTTACTTTTATGATTATTTAGGTAAAAATCTTGAATTTTGCAACATATCCTTTCTAAAACAGTTAATTTGTTACTCCAGTATATAACTTCAGTGGGAAAGAGCAGATTTCGTGTCAGTAGATAATTATTTTATTTTTATAAGAAGTATACAAAAATAGCTTCCATTTTCTGATCAACTAAGGACGGGGACAGTTTTATTGAGGACATTTTATCTGACCCACGAATAGGTCCACATCTTCTCCTTGGTAGGATGCCAAGAGAGTCTTGGTCATGTCGCTGTGGGAAACAAAAGAAGCAAGGAGGCAGGTTTGGAGCTACAAGACTGGAGATTCGTGTTTCAAAGCAGATCCAAACCAAAAAGCTAGAGAGTGACTGCTCAGAGCCTGTGCCAGGCCCAGGCAGCCAATCAACTACCAATTTTTCCAAGCAATCTGTTTTGCAAATGTTTTCAAAAGAAACATGGGCTTGGAAGCCTTGGAACTCATTTTCTTCCATTGAGTCCAGGAAGACTTGCTCTGTGTTTATTGTTCCAAAATTCTCTGCGAATTTCCCTCCTTACACAGCCACCTTTCATTTTGTAACCCCCTTTGTGAAATCTATGGGGGCCAACAACAGCATAGAAGGACATGGTCTCCATCATTTTTATTTTGTTTGGATTGGCTTCTGTTTGTGGGCACATGTGGCAAAATCCATAAAAACCCTGAATGCATTAACTTAGAGGAGACATTGCCTGTGCTAATTTTGTCTGATAGAACAAAAGCTTCAACTATTTCAAGGCCAGAAAAAATAGTAACAATAATTGTAATAATAGCAGTGATAGTAACCAACATTATTTCATAGAATAGTACAAAGTAATTAGGGTTGGTGATACTCTTCTCAATAGTAGGCATCTTGTAAAGTGAATGATATTTCCGTTTTACCCATGTAGAAAATAAGGACATAGACATTTACATTAACTGTTCAAGGGCCAGAATAATGTTTTCTTAATGACCTTATACTAGCAGTTCTTCAGATTAAGTCATGGGTGGGGTTTAGCAGGTGGTATTATGGACCGTGATTCTCAAGTCTTGCTCTACCTGTATTCTTTGTATGTGATTTTTGAAGTCCTTCTTGAGTAGCGAGTTATATTTCCCTAACTATTCTGAACCTTGATTTGGCCATGTGACTTTCCTTGGCCAAAAGAAGAATCAAAAGTGACAGCTTGCCAGTAGCTCTCAGCCTAGGCTCCCATGGGCTCTGCTGAGTCAGCCTGCCTGTCCTCTTACACCAATCATGGTTATGAGAAGAACATAGGCTGGCCTGGAGAAAAATAAGGGACAAATGAGATAGTTTTCTTAGTGACTTGCTAAACAGAACTTCAAAAATCCTAATATCCATGCAAGATCTCTACCTTCTGAGGGCTTTAAAAGTTTATTTTTATTTTATGTGTATGTGTTTGCCTCCATATATGTAAGTACCCATGTGTGCAATGCCCATGGAGGTCCAGAAGGTGTCAGACTCCATGGAACTGGAGTTATGAACAGTTGTTCTCCACCTTGTGTGTTCTTGGAACTAAGCCTGGGTCCTCTATAAGAGCAGCTAATGACCTTAACCATCTGAGCCATCTCTCCAGTCCCTACCATTTGAGTTTTAACACAGTCCTCTATTCTCCAAGGACTCTTGACTTTGGCCTTCAATACAAATGTTCATCTATTTCTCAGATAGCTACTGATCTCAGAAAGTGAATTCTGTAAGCAGCTGATAGCATTTAATAATGACTATCTTCCACAAGCAAACAAACAAGTTCATCCTGTGAGTTCAAACACTGGGCCCAGGGTTGCTCTCTCCCTCTCAGGTTTATAATTCCGTTTCTATTCCTCTTGCCTACAAAATCTTACACATGGATGACGTGACTTATGCTGACCCTATTTACAAATGATGCGTGATTCCATTTGTATTACAGAAGTGCTCATTGTGGCACAGCACATTGCCGTAATGTTATAAAATGCAAAAGTTATAAATGTAAAAGTTAGAAATACATGGAAAATTTCATGCACAAGCTGCAAATTGATTTGGATAGGAAAGAAGATTTTTACTCTTCAGTTTTGTGGTCTATGTTTGATTATTCCTCATGTAATGTTTGCATATATTTATGTGTTTCCTGTGTTAAAGGAAGAAAGAAAATCAAAAGTTGCTAAGATCCAAAATGAAATAAGCTGTTTTCAATAACAAACTATATGACAAGATAGACATATCAGCTATAAACATGCTTATGTTTATATAAATAGATGTCAGAGCTCATATTCAGCATGGCCTCTCAATATTGCACAAACATCTGAATAATACAAGTATTTGTACATTTTATTCTTTTCAAAAAGTAGATAAAATACAACTATAGCGGGGCTGGAGAGATGGCCTAGCAGTTAAGAGTGCCGACCACTCTTACAGAGGACCCGGGTTCGATCCCCAGCACCCACACGGCGGCTGAGAACCATCTGAAACTCCAATTCCAGGAGAACTCCAGTTCCAGGGGAATCCGACACCCTCTTCTGACCACCGCGGCATTGCACAACACGGGTGCACAAACTTGCATGCAGACAGTACATTCATACACATACAGAAATAAATAAAATTAATTAAAAAATTTTTAAGTACAAATATAGCTACTTATGAGAGAACTTGTCATATTTCTCTCATATTTCATTATTTGTTGTTTTGTTTGTCTGCTCCTCCCGGTCAAGCCTGGATTTCAATACGGTCTATGAATGTTTCCTTCAGCAATGTCTAGTGACACTTCTGAACAAGAGATTTATTCCTGAGAAGTAAAGCTCTGCCTATCACAAGCTGTTTGCTTCAAACAGTTTCTATTGATGGTTTCCTGTCTACCATTTAACTCTTTGCTTTCTTTCTTCAGAATAAGAAAAACATTTGATTTACTGAGGAATAGACTTTTATCTTTTGGCTCTAGGAGTTAACAGTCCTTTTCAGAAATTAAGACAGCCTCAATTCAGTAATCAGTTATTTTATAAATAGTGAGATAACACTGACAATTGTCAAAAAGAAATCAAGCTATTTTAACAAGTCTGTCATTTTCTAATTAAGTTAATGGCGAGCACAAATCCTAGTTTCTTACTATCTGAAAAGGAAGTCCTTTCTCTTCAAACATTTACATTGTTGAGAACCAGTTCCCCCTCTAAAGTTGAATGATCAAAAATAAACACTTTCAGAGACTGGAGAGATGGCTCAGAGGTTAAGAGCACTGGTTGTTCTTGCAGAAGACCTGGATTCGAATCCTAGCACTTGCATGGTGGCTAACAACCATCTATAGCTCCAGTTCCAAAGGATCCAACACCCTCTTCTGCACAACATGGGTGCAAATGCATCCACACAGGCATTACACGCATAAACATAAAATAAAAATAAATTTTAAAAATGTTTAAAAAATAAATAGACATTTTCACACAAAAAAAAAGCTTTGTGAACTCCCAAAGAAGGAAGACTTGCCCATCCTTTATTACCGAGGTAGTTAAGGGTGCTATCAGTTACAATAATCTTCCTTTGAGATGCTGTAGTAGTTACATTCTGCTTCATAACAAGCCATGCCATGATATAGTAGCTTTAAAAACATATTCATTACATCTTCTGACTCTCCAACTTGAGAGCTCTTCTGCGTGATGTGTTGATCTCTCATCTGGCTAGGATAGACCTGTTCATGGGGTAGCAAATAGAATCCACCCAATTAGTGGGTGAGCCCCAGTGTGACAAAGCTGTTTCTATCTCCCATTGAGTTAGGTTTGCTGCTGTCTGGGTGGCCAAAGCCAATCAAGTAACCAAGCTTAGACTAAAGAAAGAACTTTCTGGCCTCTCACAGAAGGAGCTGCAAAGAATTCCTGAGCATTTTGGTAGTATGCAAGATGAGCAGAAAGAGAAGCTGACTTTTTTCTTTTGTATTATAAAGTTTACAAAGTAAGAAAAATGCATATTTTCTCCACGCAGGGAGTAATTGCATTTTATGTTCTGTCTTCTACTTTTTATTTTTCAAACGGTGTATAAATCAGAGCCCTTGTGATATTCCTCAGCCTATGAATATGGTAGCCCAGGGCAGCTGAAGTCTGTGCATCCATGACCTGGCCGATGCTGTCCATAGCATATTCTTAGTAAGCTTATCTATTTGTTGTGATCATTTCTTGCCAAGAGATACTTAGGAATGCAGGTTAGTTTGTTTTTTCTAATTCTTACAAAAGGGAGTTTTGTGGCTTGAAATGTACCTACTCCTTCCCAAATGAAGAAAGGCTTGTTGAACAAATGCGAAGGATTCACCATCTTGACTAGACTATCAGGGGATCCCCAGTTCCTCTACCTTGGAGGTCTTTTCATTTCCTTTTCCCTTCTCCTTTCTTTGTTATTTTTATTTTTTGTCTTTCCCCTTTTTCTAAAAGATGAATTCAAACCAATCAACTGTTACAGATGGCATTTGTTCATATTCTTCTTTAGAACCTTTAAAGTATGTGTTGAAACTGGGGCTGGAGAGATATCCTAGCGGTTAAGAGCACCGACTGCTCTTGTAGAGGATCTGGGCTCCATCCCCAGCACCCACATGGTGGCTAAGAACCATCTGTAACTCCAGTTCCAGGAGAACTCCAGTTCCAGGGGAATCCGACACCCTCTTCTGACCTCTGCGGCATTGCATGACACGGGTGCACAAACCTACATGCAGACAGTACACTCATACACATACAAAAATAAATTTTAAAAAATTAAAAAAAATAATGTGTTGAAACTGGTTTTTAGTTTTCTGATTCTTTCTTGTATCCATTTCATTTAAAATCTTCACTACATAAATTTCTCTATATAAATTGTTTTCTTCTCATTCTTGGGGGAATCTTTGTTGAGTCCTTTGACCATTAATTGTCAGAGATTCATAATCCTTTAGATTTTTCAGTCTCTGAAACTGACATGAAACACCTTTCTAAAACACACCTACAAGAAGCACTGTTAATAAAGCAATATTATATCTTGGAATTAGATCTGGCAGCTGAGTAAGACAGCACACTGCTTTAATCCCAACACTTGGGAGGCAGAAGCTAGCAAATCTTTGTAAATTTGAAATTAGCCTTGGTTACATAGGGAGTTAAAGGCCAGCCAGGACTACATAGAAAGACCCTGTCTCAAAAGAAAAACCAAAACCAAAATGGTAGTAGAATAGGTAAGGTAATAGATATGGTGACAGACTCTGTTACAGAAAGAAAATGAGATGGAAGATAAGAAATAACAAATATTAGAGCCGGCTATGGTGGTGGCACATGCCTTTAATCTCAGCACTCTGGAGGCAGAGGCAGGTAGATCTCTGTGAGTTCAAGGCCAGCCTGGTCTATAGAGTGAGTTCCAGGCCAGCTGGGGCTACAGGGAGACCTTGTCTCAAAAATACGAAAGAAAGAAAGAAAGAAAGAAAGAAAGAAAGAAAGAAAGAAAGAAAGAAAGAAAGAAAGAAAGAAAGAAAGAAAGAAAGAAAGAGAGAAAGAAAGAGAGAGAGAGAAAGAAAGAGAGAAAGAGAGAGAGAAAGAAAGAAAGAGAGAGAGAGAAAGAAAGAAAGAAAGAAAGAAAGAAAGAAAGAAAGAAAGAAAGAAAGAGAAAGAAAGAGAGAAAGAAAGAAAGAGAGAGAGAAAGAGAGAGAGAAAGAGAGAAAGAAAGAAAGAAAGAAAGAAAGAAAGAAAGAAAGAAAGAAAGAAAGAAAGAAAGAAAGAAAGAAAGAAAAATATAAGTAAACACTAATAAAGCCATTAACAAAAAGAAAATGAACAAAAAGTGAGAACTGAAAATTGTAAATTATTAAAGTATTGGCAAAGCCAAATGGAGTCTCTGTATTCACTTTGTGAACTTAAAGGATCCGAAAAGTTATATTTGAGAATGAGCGTGTAAGACACAAGGAAAGTCGGGAAGGTTTAAGCATGTTCACCTCACCTTTGGAAAGTGTTTAGTTTTTCCTGGTTATTGAAGTCTTCAGGTGGACAACCATTCATTTTCATACTTGAAGATATGAAAAGAGGGCTTAGCCACTTGAAGAGAATTGTTGACAAATTCCTCATTTCATCTCTGCTTATTTAAATCTTCTAAGAAAAAAATCAAAAGGAGCTTTCCTAAACCAATTCAAAGTTGGCGTTCTTAACTTTTCTACACCCAAGGAAAATTAGGATTGCATATGAAGGAAACCAGAAGTAAGCAGGTTAGGTCCTAGCAAAACTTGAAAATTTCACTTGGAAAGATGAACAGAATTAGATCATCACTGGTTATATTGCAGAATTTTTACTTCTATTTTATGCGCAACTCTCAACAGGAATATAAACAAGAGACACCTACCGTGATGTCATGCAACAGTCAGCTGCTGACTAATGCTGCATAACACACTGTCCTAAACTCAGCAGCTTATAACTAGAGGAGTTGATTTATTTTAATTTAGTCCTGATAATGTAGCTCTATCTGAGGGTGTGGGTCATCTGAGGAGAGTCCCAGGCCTCTCCATTTATGTTCGTCCCCAGCTCACTTGAACTCAAGGAGCAGGAACCTCTTGGGACTCTAACATGGAGCACAGCCAAGCACCCAAACACACATTTTGAGGTCACATCTGCTGACATGACACTAGGCAAAGCAAGCCTTATGATCAAAGTACAAATATAATAGAACTGTTTGAGTGAAACCTGTGTGAGGAACGAAGCAAGGGAACAGGGACCACGTTCCATCAAACCAGAGCAGAGGCCTGGCTTCAAAATCCGATACTTTGTTTTGTTAAAGAGAGGGAAAGAAATTCATAATCTCAGGTCAGAATGTTTTGTTTTTAAAGGTGGAAAGCATCTTACTTTTAAAAAATTATATGTGAGCAAAAGAAAACATTTCTGCAAGAGGAGATGCCCTTTGGAAACTTCCATATGTAACCTTTGACTAAAAGTTCTCTGGCTTCCAAAATGTGACCTGGAATCACACACTGAGGAAAGTTTTAAACCTTTCTTTTGTGTTTCACATGGTCATAATTTTGTCTGAGCTCAAAGGGTTTGTCAGTTCCTTTGCCATATCCCTGTGTAGATCCTCAGGAATATGTATGTTGCCATATCATATCCTGTACCAAAACCCTGAGATACTCAAGTCTCTTAAATAAAATGACAATATAACCTAAGTATCTTTGTCTTAAATAATCTCTAAATCTTTCTAGTATAAAATACAATATAAATGCTATAGAAATTGTGTTGTACTGGGTTGTTTAGAGATGGACCTGGTCTGTACATTCTCAGAGCAGACAGAAATTGTTGTTGTTGTCTTATTCTAAAATCTGACTTTTAATTCATAATCCTCCTGCCCCAGCCTCCTGAGTCATGTGATTATGAACCTAGGTCACCAAGTCAGTTCCCATATTTTTTCTAAGTATTTTCTATGTGTACTTGATTGAATCTAAGGCTATGGAACCTTTAGATATACAGACCCTACTGTACCTATTGCTGGCTTAATCTTCTTAACAACTGATGTCATTATCATTTTGCAAATCGAGGACATGTTCAGAAAAATCACATCATTTTCCCAAGGTTACGGGGCTAAAGTCAGAGCAGAACTAAGAGTCTAGCTCAGGTAACCCCTTTCCAACTAATAAAGGGGTCAAGAAAAAGCATAGACTTCCAAAACATCAAAAACTATTTGGACCACTGTTAGAATTTGCTTTGAAAATTAAATATGCAGTCAAGTGCTGTTTTTTGTTTTTGTTTATTTTTCCCTTGGTCTTTTCGAGACAGGGTCTCCCTGTAGCCTCAGCTGTCCTGGAACTCGCTCTGTAGACCAGGCTGGCCTTGAACTCACAAAGATCTGCCTGCCTCTGCCTCCTGAGTGCTAGGAGTAAAGGTGTGTACTGTTTTTTTTATATCTTCCTTTTAGGGTTTAAATCCCATCTTTGATGGAGAATACACAAAACTCTGCAAGATGATCACGAGGCTGCTGTCATCCTCTTCTTGCACTTTCTGTCTACCTGCTGTCTTTGAACCTCAGTCCCATCAGATGATTAAACAATGATTATCTCTTCTAGAAATAATTGGTTTTGTTTCGTGGCTCCACTTGACCCCAAGTGACATGGAGCAGTTGTAGAATGCCACTAACGTTAAGTTGTGGAGCAAAGAATGCTATTTTTAAGCAGAGAAGTATGGCAATTCAGTAATTATTACATATTCCTAAAAGTGAGGAGATAACAAATTCTAACTTGGTTCTGCTTCAAATCAATTGTACGTTTGGGGCTGTGACATTTCATTTTGCTCTGAACTGTCTACAGCAAATTAATATGACCATGTAAAGGTAGTGTGGACTCTGAGAAAGAAACAGACTTAATCCTGGTTCATATTACTAAAGAAGTTACCAAATCAATTTCCTATTAACTCATTCTAATGGTCCAAGCACCATTGACCAAGTGATTTATCTAGAATTTAATGGAACTGTGCAGTACTTCCATCACAGACTTAATAACTTAGGCATTATAAACTTCAAAGTGTTTATGTTTATTGTTTTTTTGGCTTTTGGGGGAAGACTGCTATTAAGAGATATCCATTTAAGAGGGGTTGACTGCATCCCCCAAATGATCCATAATACAGAGAAGTGAGTAGATGCCATAAGCAGCATTGCTCTTGAAGAATAGTCACCATCACTCCCAAAGCGAAGTTTGCCAAACAAAGAACAAGATGATGAAGGGAAGATGAAGTTTCCATTTAATTTCCTTTCCCAGTATTTTCCTGCTGTGCTGTTTTTAATATCTCCCTTGGAGCAATGTGTCAAATATCTTCCATCAAAGAAAGCAAGTGATATATATTTTGCACATAGTAAAAATCTGTATGATTTCATGGCTGCTGAAAAGGAAAATATTTTCTCTCTTTCTGTCTTCCTGTGTTCCTTTAATGAAATAAAATAGCTTCCTGTGGAGGTCAAATGATTCTACTGTTTCTTTATTCTGTGCTCTGAGACAGTTGGAACTGCCTGTTTTAAAACTTGCTTTTTGTTTGGAAGACTTTTAATAGCTAGTTATCAACTAGTTTGCCTAAAGGAAGCAAGTTATCTATATGTAAAAGGAGGGAAGTTATAGGAAGTTATATAAAGACTCTCAGAAGTTCAAGAGAATGATGCTAATTGCTGTTTGAAATGCTCCCCTGGAGTAGGAGTCTTGGGTTTCAGAACTCACTTTTCTCTCAGTCATTCCTGTTTCCCTCCTTTTCCTGATTAGACTGTGCCATTTAGATTTCCAGTTCCCTTATCACATGAACTATCAGAGGCCAGCCCCTGAAGGACCTCCTTCTACTTCTGAATAGGGCTAGAAACTAAGAGGTGTCAGAATCCCTGTGTTTTCCTTCCTGCACCCCAGCTAGTAAAGGAAGGGAAAATTCACTTCAGATCACTGATAGGAGAGTCAGACAAAGATCCGGGAAGGGGAGGAGGCCTGGGAGAGAGGAGTGGCTCTTGCATCACTGCCCCAGATCCCATAGCCATCACCTCAGAAAGAACTGCTAAGAGAAACAAGGTCCAAGAAAGGCCAATTTCTTACACGAGGACAACTCTGTATTTTCTGCAATGACGTTTTTATTGAGACAATATTAATGAGATACTAGACAATGTTGAGACAATATATAATGCCAGTATTAATACATTGAGATCTATATTAATGTTTTAAAAGGAATATTATTGTAGATATCAGAAATTTAATTTGACCTTGTACTTGGCCATATTCACATTTTGATTGGTTTGTGCCCTGTGGGAGATCCTGTGCCTGCCTAGTGTGTGAAACTTGGTGGATTTGGAAATGTTCAGAAAGTAAAAGGGGGGGGGGTTTATGGGGAGGGTCAGATAATTCAGCTGGGATGCCTTGAAGAGCTCAGGCTAATGAGGAAAACAAGATCATACCAAACATAATTCTTATTTCAGAACAAAAATTACATTTCTTGAACCTTATAGAAAGTTTATTTTGGAACCCCCAAGTAAGAATAGAGTTGGCCTTCCATAACTAAAAGAGAAATTTGATGATTAGGCTTATTCTCAGAATTTCACATTGAAACAGAACCAATTGTATAGGTATGCACTTGTGAGTTTAGATTTATAAACCTCATGTCTCCAACCTGAAGCTCTGGGAATGACACCTTTCATTTGGCCAGTAAATATGATTGTCTCCATTTTCTTTTTTTAAATTTTTTATTTATTTATTTTTATGTGTATGAATGTACTGTCTGCATGCAGGTTTGTGCACCTGTGTCGTGCAATGCTGTGGAGGTCAGAAGAGGGCATTGGATTCCGCTGGAACTGGAACTAAAGACAGTTCTCAGCTGCCATTTGGGTGCTGGGGATCAAACCCAGGTCCTCTGCAAGAGCAGTCGGTGCCCTTAACCACTAGGTCATCTCTCCAGCCCAGATTGTCTCCATTTTTATGGTATGTTAAATGACAAATGAAGTTACTCGTGGTCTTTGACAGTTGAGAACTTCACACAAAAATACAGATTTCTGGCCTTGCTTACAAGACCTGGACATACATGCCTCGATGCTCCACAGAAACTCCATTTGAAAGTAGCTCACACTCCCCAGGTCTGTGGGGTCACCCACCTGTACTTGCTAACTCCTGGTCACTCTTTAGTTCTTCCCTTGACCTGGTAGGGTTGCATGGTAGTTGTGTTCATCAGATAAGATTCTGTCCTTTCCTCAAGATGTTCTATGCACTGATGGGCTCTGAGTTTTATTTCACTCTAAAGACGATTCTGTAGTGCCATGGTGCCAATAGCTGACATTGGCTTCTCCCCACATCTACTTTCTGCCTCTGTCAATGTCCTTTCCACTGGATATCCCAGGCTATCATCTTGCTCTTGCTCCGGATCACTCACACACCAATTTGGCCATCATTTAAATCAAATCACACATTAAAACAATTACATTTCTAGGCTGTGATGATACCCATAGGTACTGCTGCTGTAAGAATATTCTCTTAGACTCAATGACAAGATTTTCCTTTGAAAGTTAATATTTTTAGCATGTTAATAGCACCATATTCACTCCAAAAAATAAGTTTCTATTTTATGGGAGGATAGAAGGTGAAAAAAGCCAAACTAAACTTCATGTCTTGATTAATCAACAAGAGAGTGTGTTGATAACACAAATGTCCTGAGCAAGGTAGTGATTATATTTAAGTGCCAGAGAAGATTTTCTTGGAAAAGATTGCAATCACTCTAAGTACTCAGCATTGAGTTGCTTACATGGGAGGAAAGTGACTGTTGAGAAGAATAGAAAACTCTGTAGTATAGATTATCTTGTGTATTGTCCAATAACTATGAATGAAAGTTGAAATTTTGCTCATTGTGATTCAATGCCAAATTCTGTAAAATCATTAGCCCTTGTTGGAAAATCAGAACTGTTTTGCTGATGTGGTTACTTGTAGATGTTACAGAACGTCAGGAACGGAGCTAATTTTCTGTTCCTTCAAATGCTATGAGCACATATATTGTCAGATATGCATACACATATGTTCTAGTTTGTTTTTCCATTGCTGTGACACAACACTCTGACCAATACCAACTTGGGGAGAAAAGGGTTTATTCATCTTCTATCTCCCAGGTCACTTTGTTCATCGCTTTGTGAGCCCAAGGTAGGAACTCAGGGCAGAAACCTGGAGGCAGGAGCTGAAGCACAGGCCATGGAGGAGTGCTGCTTACTTACTTGGTTTGCTCCTCTGGCCCATGCTCCAACTGATTTTTTTATACAATACAGAACAGCCTTCCCATTGGTGGCACTGCCCACAGTGGGCTGGACCCTCCCACATATCTCAACAATCAAGAAAATGTCCTACAGACATGGCCACAGGCCAGTCCAATGGAGGCAATTCTCCAGCTGAGGTGCCCTCAGCCCAGATGTGTCAAGTTGACACTAAAGCTATCCAGCACAGCATATAAATATTTGGATTCTTTCAAATTTTCATCAGTTAGTAGCCTGTATTTATTTAGTATAGTATAATGAGATTCTATATATTAATATCATAATTAATGACAAAATACTGAAATTGTTAAATAAAATTGTAAAAGCACTATTCTCTTCTAGCTCTCCTGTTTTCTACATGAAAAACTAAGAGACATGGTGAAAGTTTTTATCAGTTATCCAATTGGTTAGTGTTGCAAGCAGATCTAGAATGTAAGCTCTAACTCACCACTTCCATCAAGTGATTTTTATAGTTTAATGAATGTATGCATTCAGACAATGTGCCAAGCAGTAATTTTCACTGTTTACCATCCCATGAATCTTCTCCAGTTATTATTACCCACGTTAGAAATGAGAATGAAAGAATATATATAGAAAAAGCAATTGGACCAAAGTCAAAGCTAAGAAGTGCAGCACAGAATTCAAACCTTATTTAAATATTTAATGTCATTAATTATTCTCTTAGCCACTTCACTGTCCTCAGAGTCATTTTGTCCAGGATTATGGAATGGATCCTAAAATCTAATTTTTATGTATACCAAAACCCATATTTTAAACAGAAACGTTTATTAAATGTTAAAAATTACTTTGAGGACCATTTTAAAGGTGTGTGTGTGTTTCTGAATCAAAGCTAATATAAGAGCAATTCTTGCTTCACTTTTTTTTTTTTAGGAGGTAGAATAAGGTTTGGTGAGACTATTTGACTCTCTGCTTGAATTGTACCCTCCCACAGAGGAAACTTACAATAAAAACTTTTATCCCCAAATGTTTTATGGAAAGTACATAATTTATAAAATACAGAATAATAGAAAGAACTGATCAGTAGCATGCCTCCAATGTGGGAAGGGTTTTGACTATTCCTAACGGCCTGATTGAGAGACATATGCACAGAATTATTCTTGTTTTGCTCACTGTCCCTCCAGCCACCAGGTCTGTTCCTAGCCATAGACCATTTTCTGTTCTCTTCCTGGAACTTGGAGTTTCTTAGGCTTCCCTCCTTGATCCTCTTCCTTCCAAATCTCTACTATGGCTTTACTTCTTCCTGTGCACACCACCCTTCACACTTTTGAAAGTCACAGATGTGCACCACCCACAGCCTCATCCCCCAACCCTTGTCTCACCACTGAACTGAAGATCTCAGACCACTGACTTGATGATTCTATTCTAATGCTCATTGGCTCACTGAAGATAATGTTTCTGGAACTTAATTCATCTACCATTCCCAAAATATCTATTTCTCAAACATTTCCTGGGGAGATCTGCCAGTTCCTCATTGCTAAAGTCAGAAATCTAAGACTTTAGACTCCTACCCTCTCTCTCATCAAGAACATTTAATCAGTGAGCCACACTTGTCAAATCCACTAGATTTTTCAAAGCTGTTCAAATTATTTTCACCTTAATATTCATTCATTATTTGACATTCTCACGTTTGTCTGCAGGAGGAATGTCATTAGGCCAACCGAGCACTTTTCTCTTCCACTGTTTCTTGCTAGGGTGAAATCATTTTTCACCTGTCCTCACTTCAAATATGTTTCTGCCTTCAACAAGTGATCTACCACATGGACAAGGGATCTTTCGAATATGTAAATCTGAGTGTGCCTGTCCCTGGCTCTCTGCTTCTGTATAAGAGGGAAAAGTCCAAAATTCTTAACACGATTTAAAGGCCCACATGAGTTCCACACTCAAAGGGTGAGTTCTCCCTCACCACTGAACCCTCCCTGCTTAGCATTGTATTAGTATTGGGTTCCTTAGATTCCTGAACGTGCCACACTGCTCTGTGCCTCTTTGTCTCTTCATCTGCCTTGGACATTGACTTGTGCCAGTGGATACCTGTACCACTCATATTTTGAATCAAGCCCCATTCTTTACACCTTCTTGGCATCTATTGATGAAGTTAATCAGCTATTCCCGTGCTTTAATTCTGTGTGTAAAGGGCTTTCATTGCTCCATATGATATTCTGTTATACTTCAGTCTAATTCATTGTGGCATACAATCTATATGGTCATTTGCCTAATAGACTAGAAGGTTATTGGGACTCTTTCCATCCACTTATTCATTTCCAACAGCTGATGTGATTCCTTTCACGTAATGTATGCTAAAGTGATGTTTATTGAACAAATATATTAATGACTTGACTATGGTAAACATTTCCACAGACATAAAATTTTCCTGTATTCATTTTGCATGCAATGGAAGATATCTCTGAGAGTGATGCCAGGAATCTATAGAATACAGATAGTGTATTTTTAATACATTCATTGTCACTATGTTTATTTTTCTCTTCTATATCATAGACATTTAAATATATGAAGATACAGAAGTTGTAGAAGTTCCTTGAGCCATCTTCACTATATTTTCTTCACCTATAAAATGGGACAATATCTTCTACCTCTCACTAGTGTGATGACCAATGAATTCTTACACATAGAGCATGCAGAACAATCCTAGCGTATGTTAAGCGCCCCCTGAGCTAGGCGTCACTGAAATTATTACTATAATCTCCAAATCATAAATGGGGAAGATGGAGAAGGCCAGAGTCCCTGTAAGAGTTCTCTCATTGACATTTTTGTTGTATCCAGAAAGTCAGATGTCTTTCAAATTTCTTTCCTTAGGTAACCACTAAATGGTAATCACAGGCTTTGAGAGCCCAATAAATTCAAGAAAGAGATACACATTGTTTTCATGGTGACTCCTGATGTTACCATTTTGGTCTATGAGTACTAAACTGAGGAGACAGAAAATGTCCAAACAAGAGAATCAAGCTACCTGGGTCTTAAACCTCCACCTGTGCTATAAGTATTGTTAATGTATCTTCAGGGTTAAATAAAGAAAATGCTTAGGATCCTCTGATGCATGGCAACATGGTTGGATATTTTCAACAAGCAGGTCCTTTCAAACTTGAGTTCAAAAAATAGAACAGAAAGAAAAAAAGCATCCATAGCTTATTGCGGTGGTTTGAATGAGAATGTCCCCCATAGGCTCCATGTATTTGAACATTTTGTCCCTAGTTGGTGTCTCTGTTTTGGGAGGTCATAGATGGTGTGTGGCCTTTCTGGAGGAAGCATGCCACTGAGGGTGGCCTTAGAGAGTTCTTAAGCCTTGATGGATTTCCATTTGCTCTCTGCTTCTTGTGCCTGCTTGCAGATGTGAGCACTTAGCTTCTGTTCCTGCTCCAGCCACCTCTGCCACCATGCCTCCTTGCCATGATGGAGTCTTGCCCCTTTGGAACCATAAGCTATTCCTTGGTCACAGTGTTTTATCCCAGCAACAGGAAGTAACTAATGCACTTATATTGTAAAAAGGACCTTGACATTCTAGGATAGAGTATAAAAGTTCTAGACACTGAGAATTCTATGCAGTCAGGGTAAACAAGTATTAGAGGACATGAGTAAAATAAAGATGGAAAGGAACAAGGAGGGATTAGTGAGAATAAGAAGAAACAAGTACACAGAAATGACACGGGATACCCAGTGACGATTCCATTTAAGCTGATCCTTTAACTGCTATATCCCACGGGAATCCCAAGAGTTACATAGAGACTTGACACTATCATGCAGAGAACATTTGGAATTAACCCACCATCCTCATGATGAAAATTCTCCCTGGAGTTGTTTGTATACACCTTGATGTTGACACTATAAGAAGCTATTATGGGGGCTGGAGAGATAGCCTAGCAGTTAAGAGCGCCGACCGCTCTTACAGGGGACCCGGGTTCGATCCCCAGCACCCACATGGCGGCTGAGAACCGTCTGAAGCTCCAATTCCTGGAGAACTCCAGTTCCAGGGGAATCCGAGACCCTCTTCTGAACTCCGCGGTGTTGCACGACACGGGTGCACAGACTTGCATGCAGACAGTACATTCATACACATACAGAAATAAATAAAATTAATAAAAAAAAACATTAAAAAAAAAGAAGCTATTATGTCCTTGGATGTATTATATTAAAGAATAGCTGTCTCAGAGGTGTTTGCAAATTTGGATTCCATCAAACAAACATTTTATGCTTGATGCTGCAGTCCTAAGAGTGGTCCAGGTCATCCATGGGGTCCTGATATTTGAGTGAAGAGGTAGGATTTGAGCCATCCATAGCTATAGACTTTTCTTAATTGGATATCGTGGTCCATAATCCCAGACAGTAAATGTTTCAAAGTTCGGTAGTGTGTCTAAGTACCTAGGAGCAGAGAAGTATCTTTTGAATGCAACAACACTTAGAGGTGTCTCTGGAGAAATCCTATCCAACTTGGAATTTGAACTTTCAGTTCCTCCACAGCTAACAGATATGATTCAGAAAAGCCAAAACAAAAAGAGAAAAGTCATCTCTTATAACGTGTCTTTCCAGGAGAACCTATCTATCTTTCTCATAAAGAAATAGATCCTTATGACTCTTTTGCTACAGGAGATATGTCAAGAACTGTTACACAGTTCCTTGCTGTGCAGGGAGGCATGCCTCTCAGTCTGTGTTGGAGCCTTACTAATACCTGTTGCTATATACTGCTGGGTCCTTCCTATAAGAAAAGGGGGAAAAGATAACCTATGAGTCATTTCACTGTAAGGAGCACAGATCTCACATTCAGTTCTGAGGAGCGAACCATAGCAAATTTGCCCCTTTTCCAAAGCACTTATTTTAAAATATGCATCTCTCTCTTCCCAGGGAATTACTCTCTGAATGCTGTTTTGAGGAAGTAATATTTATATTCTCTTTAATAATATAGTTGATTAGTATCCAGTAGTCTAGCTCTTTGCTGCCTTGTAATATATAGACTGAAAAGAAGATACACATTAAATAAGTGAATGGAGAAAAATAAATATTTACTTAGTTTCTGGTAATTATTCTAACTGGACAAGGGGCAGTCCTCTTACGGGGGAGAATAATTAGTGCTTTCATCATATTTATTGTTTTGGGAACGTCTCTTGGAGCAGATGGCCTAGCTAATTCTAGAAAAATTAGAAAGTTAAACCATTGGGAGAATAAGGGAAATAGATCAGACTAAAAAGAGATCCTGTGGTTAGAAAAAGCCTGAGTATAAAAGTGGAAGAAGCTGACTATACCCAAAAATTTTGGAAAGAAGGGAAGAAGAGTACTGGCCTCCTGTACCTCATCAAGCCTCCATCGTATAGAACTTTAAGAGAACTGTAGAGAGTTGAAGCAGAGGGGTTAAAACACTGCATTACCATTCTGAAAGAGAATTCTAACTTGGATGAGCACGTTGCTATAGGGCAAGGGATAAGGTAGGCCACTGGGAAAAATGACGGTTTAGGTTAAGGTGGCATTCACTGAGTTAAAATGAATAAATCCAATGTGCACTTTTAGGAAAATTGAGAGATTTGTGCTAATGTGTTAAATGGGTCTGTTATGTTAACTTTTTCTGTGGAAGGTGAATAAGCATTTACTCACCCCTGATAGTTCGCATACCAAAGTAAGGATTCCACCAGTAAAGCTGTGTGAAGCAGTGACTTTATTAGACCTACTTATGGGAGCATGAGTGACCCCAACCAGCTATGTCAATGGAAAGTTCCACCCCAGGATGGGTGATGGCCTCTCCTAAAGTTGCACAGCTAGAGAACTCCCTGCAGTTGAACTTCTTCCCACTGTATATGCTAAGATACTCTAAGTCCCTCCCAAGATACAAGCAGCTGGGTCAGAACTACATACAGCTGAGAAGTAGCCTTAGAGGTAATGAAAGGGGGAATCTCAATTGAAAGGCTAATGACCCTCTCCACCCTTCCTTCCATGAGGGAAAGTGAGTCTATGGGGCTTAAAGTGTAGGTCTCTTGTGGATAATTTGATTAAGATTATTCATAATATCCTTAAGATTAAGCTGCTCTGATTAAGATGGTAATGGTTCTTAGGCTCTGTAGACAGCATTCTACAACAGGGCTATCTTGTGAATGCTTTCCAACCTTCTGACTGGAGCTCTGGATTTTATGGCCTGAGTTCCTATTTACATAATAACATTAATTACCAAGATAAGGAAGAGGTCATTTGTACCTTGAATACCTTGAATGTATTAATTTCTCATTCATCCTTTGATTCTCTTTGCCCTACTGTATTTTTTAAAGCCCACGTATATTCTGAAATATGATATATTGAACAAATATATATTGAGTATCAGTAATCAAAATTATAATGCTTTTGAAATTTGGTGTTGACACCATATATGCTCAAATCATAACAAAAACTGTGTGAGAATTTTACTAATATAATGTGATCAGTTATCTTCAGTGTGAATTTCTTTTTGTTTCAGTTTTAGGGGTTGAGCCTTGGTCATGCCAGGCAGTTATTCTACCTCTGAGCTCCATCAACTCACAACTCTGATCTTTATGTGACTCAAGTAGGGTTCCCTGATGTAGTCTTTTATGGTTATCTTAACCTGTTTTCTGTTAGTATGATACAGTCTGATATGTATGATACCACACACTAGACAATTTACAAAGAATAGAAAGTTATTTTTCATAGTTCTTGGGGTAGGCAGTCTGAGTTCAAAGTACCGGTAGGTTTATAATCTAATGAGGATATTTTCTGCTTCCAAGATGGCATGTTATTGTTGAGTCCTGCAGAAGAAAGAGATCCTGTGTCCACACGTGGCGGAAGGTAGAAAGAGTAGAAAGGAAAATGCTGTGTGAAGCTTCTTTAAAGGGGGCCTTAACCCATGTGATGGCTAATGTTACATGTCAGCTTGACTGGATCTTGATAAGCTCTCCCACCCAGGAAATGGACCTCTTAATGTACTTGTGAGGAATTCTCTTGATTGCATTAGTGGAAGCAGGAAGATTAGCTCACTGTGGGTGGCACTATTCCCTGGCTGGGATTCTGGACTGTATAAATGGAGAGAGGGGGCTGAGCAGCAGCACGGAAGCATTGAACTCCATTCCTGATTGAGGATGCCATGTAACCCCTTCTCTTAATCTCTGGGCACTGAATTTCCTACTATAATGAATGGCAACCTAGAACTGTGAACCAAAGTAAACCATTTCTCCATTAACTTGCTTTTTGTCAGAGTATTTTATCACAGCAACAGGAAAATAAACTAAGGTAACCCCATAAATAAGGAGGAGGATCTCTCGTGCCTTATTCATCTCTTAGAGAATTATGGAGAGAGATTGTAAAGTGTGAAATGTGTATAGAGGTACATGCTTTAATTTCTACTTTAAGTAGAGCTCTCTTGGCAGCACACTGAATGGATGAATTGAGGAAAGGTCAACTCAGATGTGTAGAAATCCAATTTTAAGGCTTTTATGGTTCCATTTTTTTCCATTGCAGTGAAAACGGGGTTGATATAGAGCAGTGGCATTCAAGAGGATAAAATAAGATGAATATGGGGGCTGGAAAGATTGCCTAGCGGTTAAGAGCACAGACTGCTATTGCAGGGACCCGGGTTCAATTCCCAGCACCCACATGGCAGTTAAGAACAGTCTGTAACTCCAGTTCCAGGGGAATCCGATGCCCTCTTCTTACCTCCGCAGCATTGCACGACACGGGTGCACAGACTTGCATGCAGACAGTACACTCATACACATAAAGAATAAATAAAAATAAAATCTTTTTAAAAAAATAAGATGAATTTGAAGATTATAAATGAGAAAAGATATATAATGTTCTCAGCACATTGTTACATACACTTACATGAGTAATAAGAATTATTGTTTTGGTATTTACTACTGCTTAATAATCCACTGAGAAACCTACCGGCTCAAAACAGTCAAGATTCCTGTTAATTCTGAGAGTTTGCTATGCTTTACAGAGTGGTTCATCTGTTTTTAAATGAAAACTAAATTTGATTTAACTGATCAAATTAACAAGTGGATCATTCAGTTAACTAAATCCAGTTGCTTCTGGGTTAGAACTATAACTACCAGTAAAGTTTTTCTTTCTTCAAGGCCTCCTTTCCCATTGTCCCTACTCATTCAGTGGTCTAGCCTAGGCAACAGGGTAGCTGAGCTGCAGGAGGGAAAAAGTAGAAGTTTCAAGTTCTCTTACAACCTAGTCTTAGCAGACCTTAAAACATACATCTTTTATCTTGCGATAGATCGGAACCAGTTACAAGTCCAGCCCAAATTCAACATGAAAGAGACATGAATCTGTTCTTTCTTTTATTATATTTTAAGGGATTCACAATATAAGAGCACAGTTGTTTTCAGATCACATTGACATTGCTCAGTTTGCCATACAATTAGGTAATTGGTGCTAGCATCCACAGATGAGGGATACCATTTGTTGTTTGTTTTTCTGGGACTGTGTTACTTCACACAGCATGATATCTTCTAGCTCCAGCCATTTACCTGCAAATCTCATAATGTCATCTTTCTTTACTGCTGCATAGAACTCCATTGTGTAGATGTACCACATTTTCTCTATCCACTAGTCAGTTGAGGGGCATTTGGGTTGGTTCTAGCTCCTTGCTATTGTGAAGAGAGCTACAATAAACATGGCTGTGCATGTATCTCTGCGATAAGATGAGTCTTGTGGATACATGCCTAGGAGTGGTATGGCTGGGTCAGGTGGCAAGTTCCTTCCAAGTCTTCTGAGGGTTCTCCACAATGTTTTCCATAGTGGCTGTACAAGTTTACATTCCCACCAGCAGTGGATGAGTGTTCCCTTTTCCCCACAACCTCTCCAGCACTTGGTATCATTTGTTTTCTTGATCCTAGCCAGTGTGAATCTCTTCTTTATATGAGGAGTCTCACTTAAGTACATCAATGGAAAGAATTTCTGAAGTCCATCCCTAGGGACCATATTTGTACTACATTTATTAAGGTGGTCCCAATGCCAGTCCTCAGCAAGGCCATCTTTGCTTTGTATTTCAATTTGCTTTTTATCATCTGGCTGAAAACTTGCTATCGATATCACATGATGTCTTCATTTCTTTTCTTTCACTAAGCCTATGTTTTAGAGAATTTTTTTTCCTCCTTAAATTCACAGAGAATATAAAACAGTGGTTACCAAAAATGGTATGCATAATACTAATGCAAATATTATTAAAATAATAAGGACAAATATCCATTTGTCCTTCCCATTCTTTCATTTTTAGTTTCCCTTTTAATTGGTGACTTTCTTCAAGCATACTGGTTATACATGTACATACCTATCTATGCCTGCTTATTATTCTTGACTGACCCAAAAGCATGACAAGTACATGCAGTGTGTTTACAAAAAGCAAATTTGGTTAGATTCTCTTTGAAGTCTGGTCAGCTTGAGTTTCCCTTTCTACTGATTCCTTTAAGGTTGAGGATCAGGCTAGAGAGACGACAGTGAGTAAAGGAGTTGTCGCCCAACCCTGATGACCTGAATTTGATCTCTGGAACCCTCAGAGAAAGGAAAAAACTAACTTCCAAAAGTTGTCCTCCACATCTGTGAGTGTGCAGTCATGTACACACACCCACAGACTCACACAGACACACACACACACACACACACAGAATAATAAAATAAAATTAAACAGTTTTTTTAAACAATTTAGGATCCTAAGTTTGGGTTTATTGCTAGCAGACTGGAAAGAAGTCACAGTCCTATCAGACACACTTGCTCTGCATGGATTCTGTCACATCTATTTTTAAAACAGTATCTCAAGTTTTATGTTCATCCAGCTTGTAGAAACACCCTGTGCTGCCACCTTCACAGTGGAGTTTCTCCCCAAACCAGGGTAGTCCTCATTCTCACCGGAGGGTACCTGTCCTAATAATGCAAAGTTTCCTCTTAATTTGGTCTTTTGTGTTGCTTAAAGTCACAACACAATAAAACTTAACCATTTTTCTCTTCAGTGATGTCTGCCTTAGGTAAAAAAATACAAACTATTATACAAACTAGGTCACATTATGGGACAGAAAGACATTGTTATTAAAATAATATGTCATCTCAAATATGACAGTACACAGGGACTTTTTCAGAACACAGACTACACGGTCACCCAATTGATGTCAAGCCTAGAAACATCGCTATGGGTATGTCTCCAGTATCCTTGCTCTCCAAGGCCAAACCTTCATCTTAGGCCACAAACAAGAGACTAAAGGGCTCCCCCTCAGGGGAGTAAGCTCTTGCAGGCATCCTCTATAGAAGCCACCATGGAGAGATGCCTTTCTAGTGCTTTTTCTTTTCATTTCTTTGTAATATAGATCCATGGCAAGTAAATATATCTGACTTCCTCACTGCCGAGCCCTTCAAAATTTGAGGGAATTTAATATCTTACATCTCCCCTTCCCAGCATTCCCTGCCCTGTTCACAAGAAGAAATGCTAGTGGTTAAATGATCCTCTGTGTGACAGTCTCAAGCGTCAAATCTATGGCAGATAACATCGATATAGGAAAGTTCTATTGGGGTGAGGTGACTAAGGATAGAAATAAGCATGCTCTGTTTCACAGGCAACATCTCCCACTCTGAACAGGTTCATGAGAGCTGCTGTCACCTTTGCTGTTGTAGTAAGTCATGCTGTAACAACTACCTAGTAGGTTATGCTAGGACCAAAGCGATGAACTCTAAAGAGATTTTTTTCACTCCTGTTTTTATGGTATGAATGATTCCAAATAACTTTGTTTTCTGTTTGAAACCTGATGGCCCAACAGGCCAAGTCACAAGGAGGAAGAAATTTATGAATCTGGTCATTAGTGCATATTTGATTTCTATAACACCTGCATATAAAATAATTCACTTGGAAACAATTTTTATTTTTATCAAAGGGCTACACAAGCTTTTCATTATATTTATCTTCAAACTGACTGCTATTATAAATGAAATTTTACAGCTTCCTAATCGTCTTCCCCTGGTAAATTGCAATTCAATTTTCTTTGGCAAAATAAAATAGCAATCAAAAATGATTAGTTCATTGATGAATGGATAGAGAGATAGGTAAGGGAACAGATAAATGATTAAGCAAAAACAATAAAATCTTAACGATGGAATTTAAATATTGAATATAACGGGGTTGATCCACTGTAAAAATCCTTCCAATTTTTCAGAACATTTACATAATAAAATATTGATATATGATTGCTTATTGTTTTCAATTAAAAGTCAAAGCTTAAAGGGAAAATCTATTATGTTATCTCCTCTCTGACCCCATAAAAGTGATAAAAGTGATTAGGACAAAAGTCTTGAGCACAGGAACAGCACCGGTTCCAAAACTCTTTGTACATGGCCTACTCCACCGAGGTCAGTGGAATTGTGGGAGCTGGAAACCTGGATGTTGCTGGCCTGTTTACCTCAAATAAAACATTGGCTTTCCCCAAACAAGAAATTTCACAATCCTGAAAGCCTATCTAAAGGTTCTTTACCCAGAGTTATAAAGGTGTTGGTACTATGACTTGGTGAAGGGTGAAAAAGTCAACGGGGGGAAGTGAACAAAGTAGTGTGGGGAGTTCAGGTATGAATTATGAAAAACTTCTATGTTTTGTAACTAAGTCTTTTAGCTGAATGATTGTAAAGTTAAGAAAGGAGGCATGAGGTACCAGATCAAAACATAGCTAATGGTTTTAGCTATAAGCCTCACTAACACAGGCTGTGACAGCCACCGCACCTAAATACGCAAATAATGAATAACAGCTGCCAACTCTCCATCATACCCTCCTCCCATTCAGTCTCCTGGTTCCTATATTGTTGTGAGTAAAAGACCACCTATGCTAATTTTAAAATGTATAATATGAAATGAAGTAGTAAAAACAAAAATAAAAAATGTTCATTCAAACAGGAATAATACTTGAAGATGCAGAAACATTTCTTTATATCTGTCCTAGTTACCTTTCCTACCTGTGGCCAAAATATCCAAGAAAACAACTTGAAAAGTGCGACTGATCATTTTGGCTCCTGGCTTCAGAGGTGTCAGCCCATGATCATCGGTCTCCACTGCTTTGAGTTTGTAGCAAGGCTTAATATCATGGTGGTAGAAATGTGCAGCAGAGGAGGATGCTCGCACTAGACAGGAACCAAAGAAAGAAAAAGAAATCAGATGATTTCAGAAACACGTTCCCAGTGACCTACTTCCCGAAGCTAGACTCCGCTTCCTAAAGATTGTACAGTCTCTGAAAAGTAGCACTTGCAACTGTAGACCTGGTTTCAACTCCCCAGGGAACACTGATATTTAAACAATACAATGTATTCCAAGAGTTTATTTAATATGTTTTGTCAAAAATAAAGAGCTCTAGGAAAAGATATAATAACTGAAATAAAAAGCAGTATCTGATCAAAGTATAAACATTAGTGATGAACTACATTGACAAAATATGACAATTATGATAAATTTGAAGCAATCTTAACAAAAGAAGTGAAATTGCAAAATCAGAGAGTTGAAGATTAGGTAAAAGATCTAGAAGATAGTTAAAAGATAACTATTGTTTGTAAAGTTGCTGTTTCTAAGAATAAATGCAAGACAAACATAGTTTTTTTAAATAATACTTTTATTGATGCTTTGTGTATTTCAGACATCATTTCTCAGTTCAATTTAGACATATTCTCCTTTCCCTTCCCCCCACTTTATCCCAGATCATGCATTCTACCACACATGTCCTGCATTTTTCTCTCAGTCTTTTAAAAGTTTTTTCTCTGTAAAACTGTATCAGTTCATTATTTGACCCAGAACTTATGTTGTTGTGGTTCCCTCCAAATTGTATTGCTCCAAAATATGCCTATACACGTGTCATATATGTACCAGAATCATGAACCTCCAGGAATAAACTGTATGCTAACTACAATATATGTTTAGGACTTCATATTTTTCCCTTTAATTTTATGTTACTCTAAAATATGGATATATACTTTCCACCCATATATATTAATTACCATGTCTGAAATTATGTGGTAAGTTAATTCTAGGGCTCATTAAGAGATTCACATTATAACATCACAGTTGCTTTCAGGTAGAAAAAGATATAACAATAATATTGCTCAGCTTGTCTTTCAACTGGGGGATTTGGTACTAGCATCCACAAATGATGGAAACCACCCCCAGTTTGCTTCTTTGGGACTGTGTTACTTTACTTAGCATAATGGCTTCAAGTTCCATCCATTTACTGCAAAGTTCATGATGTCATCTTTCTTTGCCACTGCGTAGAACTCCATTGTGTAGATGTACCACATTTTTGTTATCCACTCATCAGTTGTAGGGCACCTGGGTTGCTTCCAGCTTCTTGCTATTGTGAAGAGGGCTGCAATAAGCATAGATGTGCATGTATCTTTGCAGTAGGATAAGTCTTTTTTTTTTTTTTTTTTTTTTTTGGTCTTTTCGAGACAGGGTCTCCCTGTAGCCCCAGCTGTCCTGGAACTCACATTGTAGACCAGGCTGGCCTTGAACTCACAAAGATCCGCCTGCCTCTGCCTCCCAAGTGCTAGGATTAAAGGCGTGTGCCACCACGCCCGGCGGATAAGTCTTGTAGGTATATACATAGATTTCACACAATTTGTTTTAAAGAGCAAATGAAAAAATAACCAGGCAGGACGCCATGCCATGACTCCTGCATGTTCGGCATGAGCCAAGTCACCTAGCAATGCTAAGCTAGCTGGTCAGGAGTCCAGCACATGCTCAGGGGCCAACCCCCCCCCAACCAAGTAGTGGTACAGACAATCCAGTAAGCTGGTGGAGTTGTGGTGCAGACAATCCAATGGGCACAGTGTTAGTGATTCTAGGTTGGACAGCCAAATTAGAGTAGAGGAACTGAATGACAGGAAGCTTCAGGAAGTAAGTCACTGGGAATGTGTTTCTGAAATTCACTTGGATCAAAGGAAGATGACTGAGAAACATCTTAAAAAGTGTTCAACATCGCTAATAATTAAGGAAATGCAAATTAAAACCACTCTAAGATATTACCTCACTGTGATAAGACTGGCTAAGATCAAGAAAACAAAAGACAACAAATGCTGGAGAGGTTGTGGGGAAAGGGGAACACTCATCCACTGCTGGTGGGAATGTAAACTTGTACAACTGCTATGGAAAGCAATATGGAGAACTCTGAAGAGACTCAAGATGAGCTTACCAACTGACCCAGCCATACCACTCTTGGGTATATACCCACAAGACTCATCCTACCACAGAGATATATGCACAGCCATGTTCATTGCAGTTCTCTTCACAACAGCAAAGAACTGGAACCAACCAAAATGTACTTCAACCAATGAGTGGATAGAGAAAATGTGGTACATCTACACAATGGAATTCTATGCAGCAGTAAAGAAAGATGACATCATGAACTTTGCAGGTAAATGGATGGAATGTGAACCCATTATGCTAAGTGAAGTAAGACAGTCCCCCCCCCCAAAACAGAGAATGGTTTCCCTCATTTGTGGATGCTAGCACCAAATCCCCCAATTGAAAGACAAGATGAGCAGTGTTATTGTTATATTTCTTTCTATCTGAAAGCAACCATGATGTTATAAGGTGAATCCATTAATTCGCCCTAGAATTAACTTACCACCTACTTTCAGACATAATAATTAATGTATATGGACAGAACGTATATATTCATATTTTAGAGTAATATAAAATTAAATGGAAAAAATGCAAATTCCTAAACATATCAGAGTTAACATACAGCTTGTTCCTGGAGGACATAGTTCTGGTACATCTATGACATTTATATGGGCATATTTTGTTTTGTTTTTTTTTTTTTTAGAAGAATGACAGGATTTTTTAGTTGAAAAGTAATAGATCACAAAAGTACATTTCAAAGTCTATGCAATAATTATTACAAGGACCCTTTCATCCCTTCCTCAATGCCGAACCACATAAATACACAGATATGCATTATTGTATGTACTATATATAGTGCACCTATATGCAAACACATGTGCATGGACATGCTCTGCTTTTTTTTTTATCAGTTCACATATTTCAAGTGGGAGGATATCACTACAAGTGGAGAGTCCATCTGATAGTTACAAAATATACCTGAATCCTGCAATCATTTAAAAAATTAAAAACTAAGAGATCAGTATTCTGAACTGATTTTATGTTAAGTCGGACAGAGTAGTCCCTGGGGGCATCATGATATTACTACAAATGCAGTTGCTGGTGTTGATATATATCACCTGAGGACCTCGGAGAAAGGTTAAATTATGTTCTATGTTCTCTATTTAAGGGGACTGGGACATGTCCTTGTATATGGGCATATTTTGGAGCAATACAATAGGGAAGGAACTACAACAACATAAGGACTGGATCAAAGAACAGACTGATACAGTTAAATTCTGCCCCAAACAATAAACCTTTGCAGAGAAAAACTTTAAAAAGACTTAGAGAAAGATGCAGGACATAATATGGCAGAATGCATGATCTAGGGTGGGGTGAGGGGGAAGGAAAAGGGGAATATGTCTAAATTGAACTGAGAAATGATGTCTGAAATACACAAAACATCAATAAAAGTATTATAAAAAAATACAGGTTGAAAGGAGTATCACAATTTGTAAGGAGATTATAAACTGTAGAATATGTCCCAGAAAATGTGATAAATGTTTCCTAAACTTTCAATAGGCAAGTATTTTTAATGTTTTGACTATTTTATAAATGATGCTATATTTACGTCATTTCCGGTACTCTGTCTCCCTTTCCCACTCTTTCCATGCCTCTACTCCCTCTGAATTTCGTGACCTTTTCTTTGATTGCCGTTGTTACATAAAACATAAAATTAGAGCTATATGCATAGTGATAACTATATCTTTATTGTTACATATATATTTATATGAAATCTACTAAATTGTTTGTATGTACATGTGTTTAGGGATGATCACTTTACACTGGATAGCCTATCTGGGAGTTTGTCCATAGAGAAAACTAATTCTTGCCCCTCAGTCGCCATTGATTGCCTGTAGGTCTTCATCTAGAGGTGAAACCTTGTTAATCCCTCATCCTCACTGGTACATCCACTGGTGGTGTCATTATGCAGATCTTGTTTAGGCAAACATACTGTCAAAATTCCCATGGGACATCTTCCCTGTCATGTCTAGAAGACCATATCTAGCACCAGGTGTCCTGTTCTTCTGGTTCTTAACATCTTTCCACTCACTCTTTCCACGATGTTCCCTGAACCTTAGGTGTAGGGTTGCATTGAAAATGCTTCAACTGAGATGCATTATAATATTGAATTTGCTGAATTGCACGGATAAAGAAACAAGTTGCAGTTCTGTATGAGCAAATGTAAACTGATGTGATTCTGGATTTAGGTCTGAGGCCAGATAGTAGTTAGTTGATGCTTGCTAGGTTGAAGGGAAACAAGTTGGATGTAAAAAGATAATACTCCAACCCCCTCCTCCCCCACTAGTCCTTTCACTATAAAGCCAAAGGAAGTCCATCTTAGGTATACAGGATGAAAGAGAGATTTGCTGCCATTTTGCTGAGAATGCAGGGAACATAAAAATATGAAATTCAGCCAACCAAAAAAGTTAAAACCAGAGAATAAAGGGCTATGAAAGATAAAGGGAGCACACACCAGCAATCTCAGGATTCATTGTGTCAACAAAGACCTAGGAATGACCTCGAGGCTAACGTCCTGAACTTCTAATTTCTGTGGAAGCTCATTTGGGTATCTGTGTATGTTATTCATTAAAATAGTAAAATCACTGAAGCGGCCAGTTTCTTTTAGTTTCCTATATCTTAGTCATAAATTGACACCTTGGAAATTTATTTTTAAAATGCCCTATTTTATTTTCCTTGCTGTAAAGTCTCTTACTAGGGACTTTTATTGTTTTATAAATTTATGACTGAGGTCAGTTTCCCAGAGCCATAAGAATGTCAAGTGTTGGTCTTGCTAGGAGCATGGTTGCATTGTAACAGCTGCTCAGGAGGCTCGCAGGGTGTACCCTCCCCTGAGGGGCTGGTATCGAAAGCACGATTCAAATACTTGTAAACTGAAATTCATTTTCACTTGATAACCTTCTGAACAATATATTTGTGTGATTTTTGATGTTAGTGGATTAGGATTGTGTTGTTAAGGTAGAAAAATGTGTTACTAGGAGGTGATTACTGTGAAGCTATTTAATTATTGATTTCTTCAACATAACAGGCTTGACATTTTGCAGATATAATAAAGGAAAAGATATGCATTAACAGAATGAGAATGAAATAAATGCACATTTTAAAGGAAGGCATAATTCATTTTAATAGATACATAGTAATTACCCAGGAAGTGTGACTGCTTTCTTCATAAATGGCATTAACTATTCAAATTAAAATGACAGAAGTATAATATGTACAAATATTATGAGAGCATTTAGATCCCTAGCATTGGCATAAGGATATATAAAAACTTCATCTTTACCAATATCTTTTTCTGTATTCCCTCTCTACAGTCCCCTTTATCAAAAGCACACTTTACTGTGAAGTATTTATACTAGCTTATGCTTCATTCTTCACCTAGGAAAACATTTTTGTTTTGCATACATGTCTAATAGCTATAAATAAATGCAGGTACTTCTTCCCATGAAGAGAATAGCTGCATTTTAGAGCAGATGAAAAATATCAAATCAGGATGTTCACAGAGTTAGCCTTGCTGAGTCCTGCTTTTCTTTTTGGTTTATCTGCCTTTCTGATTTCAACTACAGTGAACTTTCTTCTTCATACATAGTAATGAGCCCTTAAAATGACATATAGAAGTGCTTTCACATCCAAAGGAGTGCCCAGTCTAAAGAAGGTCCTTTGGTGAAAACATGGTTTGAACTATATTTTGGCTTGCCTTCAGAGTCATCATGTAAGTCTCAGTAAGAACAATGGCCCATTTAATCACAGAGGCACATGATTTTTGCAATAAAACGTATGACCATGCTGTGGTCAAAAGCAAGCTTTGTTTGAAATAACATTCAGGCACTTCTCTTATATTCCACTATTAACATAGGAGAAGGTTTTGTCACCATTTAGATAATCCAAAGGATATACTTTGAGTCTAAGGAGTTTCCAAAACAAAGTAGCAAAAATATCCTGGGTTAGAAAAATAAAATCAAATATCTGAGGAAAAAAAAAAAAAAACGTTGAAAATAGAAAAAGTGAAAAAATCTGAGGAATGAAAGGATATGACAAAATAGTAGAATAATAGATTAGTAAGTAGAAATGTTTTCAAATTGATAAATAGCTCTAAGTATGTCCTTAGAAACACAAATGGGGGGCTGGAGAGATAGCCTAGCGGTTAAGAGCACCGACGCTCTTGCAGAGGACCCGGGTTCGATCCCCAGCACCCACATGGCGGCTAAGAACCGTCTGTAACTCCAATTCCAGGAGAACTCCAGTTCCAGGGGAATCCGAGACCCTCTTCTGACCTCCGCGGCATTGCACGACACGGGTGCACAGACCTGCATGCAGACAATACATTCATACACATACAAAAATAAATAATAATAAAAAAAAAAAAAAAAGAAACACAAATGGACAAAAGACAAATGGAAAAAGTAAAAAATGACACAATGGAAATAGGAAGAATAATAAAATATATTTGGCAAATCTCTATAGAAATAACCAGGTATGCTGGCACATGCCTTTAATCCTAGCACGCTGAAGGCAGAGACAGTCAGGTCTTATAATATTGAGGCCAACCAGGCATGGTGGTGTACTCTTTTAATCCTAGCACTTGGGAGGCAGAGGCAGGCAGATCTTTGTGAGTTCAAGGCCAGCCTGGTCTACAGAGTGAGTTCCAAATTAGCTTGGGCTACAGGAAGACCCCATCTCAAAAAAAAAATGCATTTAACAACTCTCAAATAATTAAGAACCAAATGGTGAGCTGGGTGTGGTAGTGTACACCTTTAATCCCAGCACCCTGGAGGCAGAAGCAGACAGACCTCTGTGAGTTCAAGGCCAGCCTGGTCTACATAGTGAGTTCTAGGCCATCTGGGGCTACAAGGAGACCCTGTGTCGAAAAAGACTAAAATAAATAAATAAATAAATAAATAAATAAATAAATAACCAAATGGTGAACAAATGCAGTCTCAGCGATGAAACCCCACTAGATGAATAACTATGGAGAATATTCAGAAAATTACTGGAGGAGCTAGAGAGATGGCTCAATCATTACCTGAAAGCAACTGTGCTGCTATAATGTGAATCTCTTAACGGGCTCTAGAATTGACCTACCACTTATTTTCAGACATTGTAATTACTGGATATGGGTGGAAAATATGTATACGTATTTTAGAGTAATGTAAAATTAAAGGGAAAAACATGAATGCCAAAACATATTTTGGAATTAACGTACAGTTTATTCTCAGAGGTCATAATTTTTATTACATATGTGATGTTTATATAGGCATATTTTGGAGCAATACAAAGAGGAGGGAACAACAACAACATAAGGACTGGGTCAAAGAATTGACTGATACAGTTAAATTCTGTCCAAAACAATAAGCCTCTGCAAAAAAAAAAAAAATCTTTGGAAAGACTGAGAGAAAGATGCAAGACATGTATGGCAGAGTGCATGAACTGGGGTGGGGCGGGGATCAGGGAGAGGGGAATGTGTCTGAATTGGACTGAAAGATGATGTTATGAAATATACAAAACATCAATAAAAAAGAAGAAAATAAAGAAAACGAAAAAGAGCACTGGCACCTCCAGAGGAACTAGGTTCAGTACCCAGTACCTGTGCCACTGTGAAGGCTCCAACACCTTCTGGCCTCCATGGGTGCTGCACAACATGGTGCTCTTACATCCATACAGGAACAACACTCATACACATATAATGAAATTTTTTATTTTTTAAAATTATAATACTGCTATTATAAACTTTTTTCCAATTTTCTTCTTATTATTATTATTATTAAACTTTTTCCATAGGTTATACATCATTTCTCAATCGAATCTAGAGTTGCTTCCCCTTCCATGCCCCGCATCCCACCCAAGTCCCTGTACTCTGCCATACATGTCTTGCAACTTTTTCTCAGTCTTTCCAGAGTTTTTTTCAGTTCTTTTGTTGTTGTTCTCTCCAACTTGTATTGCTACATTATATATACATATGTATACATAGTTATATATACATAAATATATACTACATATGTGCATACATATACATATCACTTGAGTTGGAGGATTTTTTTTGTCTTCCCTAAAAGATGTCATGTTTTCCTTGAGGAAGTGCTCGAAGTTTCCTCCTTGGCAACCCCAAACAACCATCAATCCTGCACTTTCACTCCTCATTGGGGTTTTTCCCTCTCATGGTCCCCCAAAATGCAGTCCAGTAAGCATGCGTCCTGTCTTGATCCCCCTGCACTGGCCTCCATGATACAGCCCAAGTAGTCCAACAATGGCAGTCTACACTCTGACGAGGCTGACATTCCCTTAGCTGTTTAGTCCACAAGCTGGATATTTCAGTAGTCCCCATCTGGCTTTGAAGGTTTGGAGGATTCTTGGAGATACGTGAGTCCTCAGTCCATATTAGCAGGTTAAAAAGCTGTGTCTCATGTCTTTGAGGAGTGCCAAAAGCGGTGGCAGCCACAAAGTAGATGCACTTGCCAGTAAGAATTGGAGATAGGCCAAACAACAGTGCTCTCTCTTTATTCTTTTTGGTTTTTTACCAAGATCTCAAGTTCTATGTCTGCAGTACAGTTTCTCTGGTCTTACCGATTATTTGTACATGGTTGTACTTTCCTTTTGGATGCTTAAGGCCACATAGCCCAGATTAACCAAGGTTTTTGTTTTCTCAAGGTCAATTGAGGATCTGGTCCTCAGGGGTCTCTCAGGGTTTTTCTTTTGGGGGGGGTGTGGGAGCCCCTTGCTTCCTTTCATGCGTTTCATTCATCAGTTCCATCCACTCGAGGACAAAACAGGGTCTGCTAGACCAGGCTTCACTTTTCGAAGCATGAGCAGAGCATGGCTCCTCCCTTTATAGACTGACAACTGGCTGAAGTCGCCATAGTGGGATCTCCAGGACCTCCCTGCACAGGAAGATTGGTGACCCAATTGCAGGACATCTTCAATGAGTGCCGCACATGCTATAACCCCCTAAGACTTGTTGACCTCTTGAGGCAAGGAACAAAGTTGTCCATTAAGTCTCTCAGTCCAAGAGTGGTAATGGGCATTAAGTATGGTTGTTTAGCACCCAGAAAGGCTAAGTTGTTCCAGCCTATTACATTGCACCTATATTAAGATTGTATTCTTTGGAAACAAACTATGTTATTTTCCCATGAGCATATTTCTTGATTTTGCATCTTTCATTTTAATATGCCCATTATTACTCTCTAGAAAGATGCCACACATAACCCTCCAATATACTAAAAATCCATCGTCTGAAAATAAATGTTAGGTCAAACTGTAGAACGTGTTAGGGATCCATATTACAAGAGCACAGTTGTTTATAGATCATGAGGAATATAACATTAAAGTTTATCATTTTGTATTACACCTAGTATTGCTACAATCCACAAATAAGGGATAACCATTCATCCTTTTGTTTTTCTGGGATTGTTGTTATTTCACTTAGCATAAAATCTAGTTCCATCCATTTACCTGGCAAAATTTTCATGATATCAGCTTTCTTTACTGCTGCATAGAATTCCATTTGTAGATGTACCACGATTTTTCATGCTATTCCTCAGTTGAGGGGGCATTTGGGTTGGCTCCCGCTCCTTGCTATGCATGTAAGAGAGCTGCAATAAACTTGCCTGTACATGTATCTCTGTGGTAGGAAGAAGTCTGATAGGATATATTCTGAGAAGTGGTATGGCTGAGTCAGGTGGTAGGCTCATTTTGAGCGTTAATTTTTTAAGGTTCTCTCATTGCCTTTCCCCATAGTGGTTTGTACGAGTGTTGGCATTCCCACCAGCAGTGGATTGATAAGTGTTCCCCTTTCCCCACAACCCCGCCCTCCAGCAATTTGTAATCATTTGTTATTTGACATCCTTTCCAGACTTATCAGGGTGAGATGATATCTAAGTGGTGTTAATTTGATTTCCTTAGTTTTTAGTGATGTTGAATTTACTTTTTAAAATGTTTCTCAGCCATCTCTAATATCTAACTTGTGAAGTCTCTGCTCAATCTTTACTCATCTTTTTGAGGTCATCTTGTTTTCTTACTTCTTTGTTTTTGGAATAGTTTTATTATATTCTGGAAGTAATGCTCTGTCAGATATATCAGCAGTGAGGTTTCCTCCCACTCTGGGGTTTTCTCTTCACTTTCCCTTATTGTTTCTTTTTGCTGTACTAGAAACTTTTGAATTTAATAAGGTCCACTTGTTCAATTGTCGACCTTATTTCTGAGCAGCTGCTGTCTGATGTAAGAAGTCTTTTCCTACACCTATGTCTTGTAATTTGCTGCCAACTTTTTATTTACTTCACCTTCAGAGTTTTGGGTTTCAACATTGAGGTCTTTTGATCCATTTGGAGTTGGATTTTGTACACGGTGAGAGGTTAGGAGTTTAATTTATTCTTCTACAGAGTTGGTGATCCAGTTTTGCCAACTACCATTTGCTGAAGATGCTGTCTTGTTTCTCCAGTTGAGTCTTTTTGGCCCCTTGTCAAATATGAATGTGGATGAAATTGTGTGCTCAAGTTTTGATCTTCAGTTTTGTTTCCATTGGTCACAGGTCTGTTTTGTGGTGGCCAGTACCAGGCTGTTTTTATGAACTATAGCCCTGTAATATAAGTTGATGTCTGGTAATAGAAATCCCCGCCCCCCCGTTATTGCTCTTTGCACCTCAGGGTTATTTGTTTTGGCTATTCAGGGGTCTTTCATTGTTCCATATGAATTTAAGAGATTTTTTTTTCCAAAGCCCTGTGAAAAATAGCCTTGGGAATTTTTAAAAACAGGATTTGCATTGAATCTATATTTTATTTGGGTAGAATGGACTTTTTTTTTTTTTTTTTGTCTTTTTGAGACAGGGGTCTCCCTGTGCCGTGTCCTGGAACTCACTCTGTAACAAGGCTCACCTTGAACTCACAAAGATCCGCCTGCCTCTGCCTCCCAAGTGCTAGGATTAAAGACTTGCACCACCATGCCCAGCTAAATGGACGTTTTTACTATATTAACTTTTCCAATCCATGAGCATAGGAGGTCTTTCCATCTTCTGATGTCTTCTTCAATCTCCTCTTCGGAGTTTATAATTTTTGTTGTAGAGATCTTTGGTGGTTTTTGGTTAGGTGTATTCCTAGGTTTTTTATGTTTTTGAGGCTACTGTGGAGTGGGAAGTCTCCTTGTATTCCTTCCTCAGTTTGCTTGTTGTTTTGTAGAACTATATTTTTCTGGGTTAATTTTGTACCTGCCACTTTGCTGAACTTTTAATCCTTTCTAGGAGTTTTCTGGTGGGAGTTTTAGCATCCCTTAGGTAGACACAATCATATTGTCTGCAAAAAGGGATAGTTTTTACTTCCTCTTTTTCCAATTAGTACTCCTTTAATTGTCTTTTTTTTTTTTTTTTTTTTTTTTTTTGCCTTATTGCCCTAGCCAGTGTTTCAAGCACATATTGAAGAGGAGTGGGACAGGGGGCATCTTGTCAGGTTCCTACTCTTATGGGGAATCCTTCTATTTTCTCCACTTAGGAGTGATGCTGGCTGTGGGTTTCTTAATATGGCTTGATTATGTTGAGGAAGATCCTTCCAGTCCATTCTCTCTAATACTATATTCATGAAGGGATGCTGGATTTTGTCAAAGGCCTCTTCTGCATCATTGAGATGATCGTGTGGTTTTGTCCCAGTCCATTGTATGTGTGTTTTCTGATATTTCTGATTTTCATATGTTGAACCATCCCTGCATCTGGTATGAATCCAACTTGATCTGGTGAATGATCTTTTTGATGTGGTCTGTATACATTTTGTAAGTATTTTGTTGAGAATTTTTTGCATCTGAGTTCATTAATGAAATGGGTATAGTTTTCTTTTTTTGGTTGCATCCTTGCCTGGTTTTAGTATTACAGTGATGCTGGCTTCCATAGAAGGAATTTGGGAGATTTCCCTCTGCTTGTATCCTTCTGAAAGTTTTAGTATAATAATTGTAAGTCCTCTTTAAATATTTTATAGAATTCTGCTGTGAAACCATACTGGGCCTGGGCTTTTTTTAGTTGGGAAGTCTCTATTACATTTTCAATTTCTTCATAATTATGGGTCTGTTTAAGCTGTCATCCTTCTTGCTTAGCTTTGGTGACTCCCAGGATTTCAGAGTTTCATCCCAATTCTCTTACGTTTCAAACTGTGTAGAGTATAGTTTTTGAAGCATTCCTGTTAATGCATTGTTCTGGTATCTTTCACTGTCTGTGATATTCCCTTATCAGAAATCTATGATTTGGGTTGCTCTTTCTTCTTTTGTTAACTGGGCTAGGTCTATCTTGTTTATCCTCTCAAAGATGCAAACTTTTGATTCATTGATTTCTTTTTATTGTTTTTTTTTTTTTTTTTTTTTTTTTTTTTTTTTTTTTTTTTTTTTTTTTTTTTTTTTTTAGTTGGGAGATCTCTTATATTTCAATTTTCAATATTATGGTCTGTTAAGCTGTTGTCTCTTCTTTGTTAATTTTGATATCCTGGATTCAAATGCCATCCATTCTCTTACTTTCACAAATTTTAGTAGAGTACAGTTTTTTTAAGTATTCCTGTATGATTGTCTGAGATTTTTCACTTCTGTTTATTTCCCCTTCATACATGAATTCTATACTCTGGAGTCATTCTTATTCTTTGTTAAAACAACTGGGCTAGGGTCTGTTCTATCTGTTGTTTCTCTCAAAAATTAACTTTTAATTCGTTGATTTTTTGCTATATTTTTCTTTGTTTCTATTCATTAATCCCTGCTCTGATTTGTTTTCTCCTGTCTGTATGTGAGGTTTATTTGTTGTTGTCTTCTCATGTGTAGCGCAGTGTAGTATTATCTGAATGTTTGTGTTTTTTTAATTTTTTTTTTTCATTTATTCTCTGAATCGCTGATCACGTCATGTCCAAATGCATGCAGCGCCTGTGTACGTCCCGTCCATGCAATTCCGCGAGCGTCAGGAAGAGGTGTCGGAATTCCCCGTGGTGGGTTCCTGGATTGGAGTTTCAGACAGCTTCGCTCTCGGCCGTCATGTGGGCTCTGGGACAGAAACCTGGATCCCCTGTAAGAGCAATCGGCAGCTCTAGACCACTAGGTCCATCTCTCCACCCCAGAAATATCTGTGTTTTTTTTTTTAATATAGACACCCAGGCAGCTATAAACTTCCCGTCTTAGGCACTGCTTTTAAAGTGTCCATAGGTTTTGTTTTTTTTTTTTTTTTGTTGTATGTTTTTGTTTGTACGGATTTTTTATTTTTCTTTTTTTCCTTGACCATTCATTATTCAGGGAGTGTGTTGTTCTAGCTTCTCAATGTGTTCAATAGGTAGCAAGGTGCTTTATCCTGACTGTTGATATTGAGACTTATATTTGTAACTGTGGATCTTGGATAGAATGCATTGAATTATTTCAGTTATCCTTTGTATTTTGTTAAGGTTTCTTCTGCTGTCCAAGTATGTGGTCAGTTTTTGAGAATGTTCCTGGGGTGTGTGAGTAGAAAGTATATTCTCTGCGTGCTTGGTGGAGATATTATGATAGTGTCTGTGAGGTCCATTTCCTGTTACTTGGTGTTGTTTCAGTTTGAGTGTCATTCTCTCTTTTATTTCTTTGTCTGGTTGATCTGTCCAAATATGATTACTCATGGGTTATTGAAGCTACACTACTATGAGTGTGCTGGGGTTATCTGTGCCTACCGGTCCCCTAGGAATTGCAATCTTCATAAGATTTGGTGACCATGCATTGTATATTATATATTCATGATTACGGTGACAGCGTTTCATGGTTAGTTTTCTCCCTTTTGATAAGTGATATAATGGCCCCTTCTCTTTGTCTCCTTCTAATCTGGCTTCTTACCTTTGAAGTCTTTTGTCTGATAGCTTAGAATAAGCACTAACTTTCAATGGCTTCTTTTAAGTCATTTCTTATAAGTGCATCTGCTCTTCTTAGTCATTTTTGGAATATTTTGTTTCTCGCATCCCTTTTACTTTAATTTGATGCCTACCTCTGTTAAGGGTGCAGACTCGGGTTTCTTATAACAGCACTCGATAATGGCAGTTCTGTTTCCTAATCCATCTCCCCAGTCCTCATGCCTTTGATTGGGGAGTTTGTCCCATTAATATTTAAGGTTTATAATTGAAGAGGAAGCTCCTGTCACACCTTATTATTATCTCATTTGTCATTTTTTGGTGTAGATTTCCACTTCTGCCACTTTCGGTTTTTTATTAAATTTTTTTTCAAGGCTCCTGGGGTAGTTGTGCCTAACTTTCTGTCCTTGTCTCTATCTGTCTTTAACATCCTTCGGACTTTAACGTCGTGTATCCTTTGTGCTAAGGTTTTAGTTTGTTTTCCAAGATGTAATTCTTTCATCTTGTTTATGTCGTGGAAGTTTTTCTCTTTCCTTCCATCTAGAATACATTTTTGCTTGGGTATATTAACCTGGGTCGCATTTAATTAGTCATTTCAGTACGGGAAGCTTATGCGTCCATGTTTCTTATTTTTGTTTAATTTCATTATTTTCTGTATGTGTATGGTGTTTGTAATGCATGTAGGTTTGTGCCACCCGTGCGTGCATACAAGAGGTTACGAAGAGGTGTGTGATTCCCCTGGAACTGGAGTTCTTCTGGAATTTGAGTTTCAGATGGCTCTCAGCTGCCATTGCTGTGCTGGGATCGAACCCGGGTCCTCTGTAGGCGGTGTCGGCGCTCTTAACCTCTTAGTCCATCTCTCCAGCCTGGTCCCGTTTCTTCTTGCTTTCATAGGTTTGTACTGGAAATCAACTGTAATTCCTGTAGTTCCTATTAACTTTTCTTTTTCTTTGTGCTTTTCGAATTTTGTGTTGTTTTGGGGTGTTGAATCATTTTAACTATGATTATTGTGGGGTGAGTTTCTATTTCTGGTTATTAGCCTCATTGTGTTCTACTGCTTGCATCTTGTATTTCGTATGGGTCTTATCTTTTGTTTCATTGAGAAGTTGCCTCTAGTTATTTGTGATCCAATCTATCAATACCATTCTCTGATTCTTCTCCTTCCTCTATCCCTATATGCAGAGGTTTGATCTTTAAATAGTGTCCCACATTTCCGGTTGTTCCACCCTCTTGTTCATTTATAAATTTTTCATTAGTCTTTACTTGAGCTTTTATTGTCCTCGTGTTCGTATTCAATCTTGATATTCTTTTTCTGCTTTCCTCCCATTTCTGTCTAGATCTTTTTCCCATCTCATTCTCTTGATGGATACTGTTCCATTTCCTTTCTCTATTCTTCTGTGTTTTCCTTTACATTCCATTTCCTTTGGAGCTTCTCATCTTTTCTTATAACTATTTGTTTCACTGTTTGGTTTCCTTTTCTATTTCAAAATGGGATCTTTTCAATTTTTCCACTTCATTCTGAAGTTTATTTGTCATTTTGTCCCTCTAGCTCTTTCTGGAGCCTGTCATTTTCTCCGTTTAGTTCTTTCAGAAGTCTGTCCTTGTCTCCCTCTAGGTCCTTTCTGAGTTTTTCATTCTCTCCCCTTAGTTTTATGATTTCTTTGCATATATCTGGGATTGTTATTTTGGGATCTGTGTCCTGGCTTACCTCTAAGGAGATCCCATTGTAGGAGCCCTCCACTGGCTCTGTACAGTTTGGTGTGGAGTTATTCTGTGTTTTTCCCGTATTCTTTCATTGTGCTCTCAGCATGTGGTTCGCCTTTTGCCTGTATTCTGATGTGAATCTTGAATGCCTCTTCACCTTGTTGAAGGATTGCTTTCCTTGATTCCTTTGGGTGTCTTTGTTGTAGTCTCCTTATGAATGGAGTGTTGACTTGTCTAGGTTTTAGGCTTTCAATTTTGGTTATATATTAGAAGGTATAGTTCACTTTTCCCTTTCTGTTCTGCAAGAGGTGGGTGGGTAGCAACCTGGATGACACCTTCTGAACACTGTATTCCCTCTGCTGCCAGCCACTGTCTCCTGGGTTCCATCTGGGGGGTTCCAGTTGGCAGGGGGACGAGGGAGGGTTGGGTTGCTTGCTTACCCTCAGCCCCCAGCTGTTCAGGCAGCAGTCTGTGTTCGAACCTCAGCTCCTAGCTCCCAGAGCCCTCTGGGCCAACCGGCACGTCCACAAGACACTCAGGTCCACACACATTCTGCCCCCAGCTGCTCAGGCAGCACAAATCCACCCTTAACTGCTAGGGCAGCAGTCTGTGTTCAAACCTCAGCTCCTAGCTCCCAGAGCCGTCTGGGCCTACCTGCCAGTCCACACTATCCGCTGGTCCACACACACTCCTGCTATTGTAATCTTATTTATTCAATGTTGAGGAAAAAGTATTAAGCATTTTCAGACAGAATAGTGCCATGTTAAAAAAATGTTCATAATTAACTCTGAATACATATATACATGAATATTTAGCACCGAGCTTAGTAGTAATATATAAGAAGGTAATACTCCTATGAAAAATAAGATAGTAATAAATAATATCCCACTGTGAACATTGTTCTACAAGTAACATGTGTGATTTAACTTGAAAAATGAAAATTAGAAGTGTAAGTGCTGGAGATCAGGAAACAAGAGTTGTTCTTACTGTGTGTACAGTGCCTAAGAAATCCTACAGAATCAACATAGTTGACATGAAACAATTAATATGTATAAGTAATTAGGAATAAAATAATTGTCTTTGAAATTTCATCTTTTTCTGTTTGACCAATGAAATTATACATAGAAAAAAGATATTTAAATGGTTTTATTACATATTATTAATTTTATTTCTTCTATTTTTGCTATTGTCTGTTGTCACTTTTAATGTTTTTCTCTGTGTATTTGTATTCTGCCTTTAAAAAATTTTTATTATGGTTAACTTCCTTTTCTTCACTACTTGTTAAAAATAATATTATATTGCTTCTTTAAGAATTTCATACCATAAATGTTAATCATCTTCAGATCCCCACCCCTCCTCCACTCAGCTCTAACCCTACCTCAATACCCCACCTCACTTCATGTTCTCTCCAGTTTTTCTTAATGTCTATCATTGAGTCTGATTTGTGTTCCCCAAATAGTTGTCAATCTGTCAGCTGGAGCATGGTCAACATAACCAGCCTCACACACTTAATAAAAAGAGTCTTCCTCTACTAACAGTTATCAGTTGCCAGTAGTTCCTGAGCTATGGTAGGGCTTAGCACTCACCTCCGGCTCCACATTGGGATTTTGTCTCATTGGGCTTGCACAGATCTTAGGCCTACATGCTGGCAAAAATGCTGTGGATTCACACATGCAACTGCTCCGTTGTATCTGGAAAATACAGTTTCCTTGTATTCATACACCATCTCTGGCTCTTATAATCTGTTCATCCCCTCTTTCAATTCCTGAGCCATGGAAGAGAAGGTGTGATACAGTGTCCTGTTTAGGGCTAAGTACTCTACAGTCTTATTCTCCATCAATTGGCCAATTGTGAGTCTCTCTGTAAATTGCTTTAACTTTTTGAAAAGTCTTAGACTTAACAATCAATTATGCTAATTTTGTCTTTTTGTCTTTTTGTCTTTTTGAGACAGGGTCTCCCTTTAGCTGGGCTGAAGCTTGCTCTGTAGACCAGGCTGGCCTTGAACTCACAGAGATCTGCCTGCCTCTGCCTCTGCCTCCCGAGTGCTATAACTTTCTAGTTTACAGTCTTTCTTTTAAACAGGAGTGGTAGCTCATGTCTGTAATCTCCCTTCTCAGGAAGTTGAGGCAGGAAGGTGGTTGCAAGTCTGAGGCCAGCCTGGGATACATAGTCAACTCCAGGTTAACCAGGGCTACAGAGTAAAATTCTGTCTTAAAAATAAAAAAAAAAAACAGCAAAAAAATCATCTTCATTGTCATTTTTATTTTGATTTTCATATGTAACAATTTTTATTCTAAGTTTTTCCCTTGGCTAAAAGGTGGTCTCTATTGGTGAGGCCATTTGGGGAATCTCATATTTGAGAATTCCATTAGAATTAACATTCTAAGAAAAAAGCATTGGACTAGTCTAGATGGTAACAAATCTTTATTTTCACTGATAATATAAGAAAGATATTGTGTTTATCTATACAAAGTTTAGGAAGTACACTGAATAGCTGTGGTTAGCTATGTCAGTCTCTGTCAAAAATCATGTTGAAAATCACGGTTGTGTTGGTAGCTCAGTGGTGGAACACCCACCTAAAATGCATAAGGGCCTGGGTTCAGAGCAACATTAAAAAAAATGAATCATTATTAAGCAAATAAGGAATTATCTCCTGTGGGAAATATATGTATCTATTTAAGGCACTTTGTTTTTAATCAATTATGTAAATTATATACATTTATGGGACTCATGCAATATTCATGCATATTTAAGTGAGAAACTATGATATAATACATTCTGATCAAATTAGGGTGGCTAACATTTCATCTCCTTATCATGACTTTTTTAATGTCTCTCTCTTCATACAATATAGATCAGGTTATTGCGAATCATAGTTCCTCATTATTTGGTAGAATGCTAGAACCTATTCCTTCTATCTAACTGTGTCAAAACAGTTTCTCAACAAAGTTGAATCATGTTTATTTTTAGTAGTTAACATTCATTTAGATGTGGAAGTATTTTCTTTTTTGCATGCATAGTTTATGATATCAGAGAAACAGAGAAACACAGGCAGACTATGAAAACTAGTCACTTGGTATACAGACAAAAAGAAGTTGGAAGAAGACACCTAGTATTAAAGTTAATCAGGGGGGCTGGAGAGATAGCCTAGCGGTTAAGAGCGCCGACCGCTCTTACAGAGGACGCCGGTTCGATCCCCAGTACCCACATGGCGGCTAAGAACCGTCTGAAACTCCAATTCCAGGAGAACTCCAGTTCCAGGGGAATCCGATACCCTCTTCTGACCTCCACGGCGTTTCACGACACGGGTGCACAAACTTGCATGCAGACAGTACATTCATACACATACAGAAATAAATAAAATTAATAAAAAAAATTTTTTTTAATAAAGTTAATCAGGAATGTGAAGGACTTATATGAAAAAAATGGAAAATGTTGACCTAAAAAGACTTTAGTAAAAGTAGAATTGCAAATATTATTTCATACAAGCTCACAGTACTATGCATGTACAGAGATCAGCTTACTAAATTATAAATTCAATGCATGAATGCTTTCTCTAAACTTACCTTTATAGCTCACAAAATACATATGCAGTTTACCATGAAAAATAAATGTGTAAAACTTCCCTGAAATTTTTCAAAAGAACAACAAACAAGATGAAAACGGCATTACAGAAAGGGCTGGAGAAGCTGTTCTGCCCCAAACTGGTTAACGCTTGATGATCAATGGTCTCTGATCAGTGATTCCTAACTGTCTGTGCACAGAGGTAATGATGTCATTCCACTCACTGGAAAAAATACAAAACCGGGATATAACTTCATTTATTTACAAAAATAAATCACAAAAAGTGAAAAATAAACCATAACCGTTTGAAGGAAAATACGATTTACTTTATTTAAAATATTGGAATTGATTAAATACAATAAACTGATTTGGGGAACATCGTACCACTTAAAACAATCTATGGAATGCACGAAGGAAAATGGTAACCAATTTATGAAGTTATGAGCAACTAAAAGCACGGTATAGAATTTAAAAAGTCAAGAGTAGTTTACTTCATCCACAGAAATTCATACAATCAGATAGGGACAAAATACACTTACTCTAAAGAGATAACATATATGTTGCTGAAAAAAAACAGACGATCAAAATACTTTTCAAATTCGTTTGATGGTTTGCCTTTTTGAGACAGGGTCTTCTGTTAGCCCCAACTGGACTGGAACTCACTATATAGACCAGGCAAAAAAGAAAAAATAAGTCTGCTCAGGCCTTATAAAGGAATGCAATGAAACTTTTAAATGGCTTGTTAAATCAATCAGATTGGCAAAAATTAAAGCAAGTTTTCCAATACTGGCTCCCAAGAAGGATCCAAATGAGAATGCACTATTGGTAAATTTTGCTTAGATTATAAATGGTCATAACCTCTGTCAAAGTAAATTTAGGTCATATGTGCCAACATGCGTTATATACTCTTTCTTATGAACTTGAGTCCCTTCTGCTGAGAATATTTTATAGTTAAATGTGTATTTTCCTGCAAATTAAAACTACTCTCAGATATAATCTCACTCTAATACGACTAGCTAAGATCAAGAAAACAAAAGACAACAGATGCTGGAGAGGTTGTGGGGAAAGGAGAATACTCATCCACTGCTGGTGGGAATGTAAACTTTTACAACCACTATGGAAAGCAGTGTGGATAACCCTTAAAAGACTCGGAATGAGCCTACCACCTGACCCAGTCATACCACTCCTGGGTATATATTCCAAAGACTCATCTTACTGCAAAGATACATGCACATCCATATTTATTGCAACTCTCTTCACAATACCAAAGAGCTGGAACCAACCCAAATGCCCCTCAACAGACAAGTGAATGAAAAAATGTGGTACATCTACACAGTGGAGTACTACTCAGCAGTAAAGAAAGATAGCATTATGAACTTTGCAGGTTAAATGGATGGAGCTTGAAGCCATATGCTGAGTGAAGTAACACAGTCCCAGAAAGACAAACAGAGAATGGTTTCCCTCATTTGTGGATGCTAACACCAAATCCCCCAGATGAAAGGCAAGCTGAATGACATTATGGTTATATTTCTGTTTATCTGAAAGCAACTATGTTGTTATAATGTGAATCTCTCAACAGGCTCTAGAATCCACCCACCAATTATTTTCAGACTCTGTAATTACTGTATATGGGTGAAGAGTATGTATCCATATTTTAGAGTACTATAAAATTAATGGAGGAAAATGTGAATTCCTAAACATAAAAAAAGACTGAGAGAAAGATACAGGACAATTATGGCAGAATGCATTGCATGATCTGGGGTAGGGTGGGAGGAAGGGAAAGGGGAATATGCCTGAACTAAATTGAAAAATGATGTATGAAATACACAAAACATCACTAAAAAAATAAGTAAATGTGTATTTTCCAAGATGTGCATGCCGGAATGTTCAATATAAATAAACAAATTGAAACTATCCAAAATGATTAGATAGGGGACAAAGGTGAACGAACATCCCATACGGTCTGTAGAACAGAAGGCCACGTCATCCTTTAAACCACATAGTGTCCGTTTAAATGCAGAGGTGGAAAGACCTATAGGATGGATGATGAGGTATAAGAGATTAAGGCAATAATCACACATGTGAGTAATCTGGTTCCTTTGATAGCAAGAAAATGCTGCATGTCTGTGCATGCTCTATGATTAAAATATATCTAAAGAGTCAGAGGAAATACAAGTGATTTTTGTCTTTATAGGACAATAGTTCCTAAATTCACTGTGTATTGGAATCATCCAGAGGGTTTGTTCAGCCCCAGATCAGTGGTCCTAGCCACAGAACTTCCCCCTCAAATTTCCCAGGCGAGGGCTATTCTGCTAGTCAGGGAGCCACATTCTGAGAACTACAGATGCAGAGAAACTACTCTTTGCACTCAATCCCTCTTTTACTATCCAAAGTGGCAATCTGAGTCATGGGAATCTGCAGCATTTGAATTGTCTTTATCAGACCTTTGAGTCAAATATTTTTTAAATTCTACCAAATAAAATTAAATGTACTGCCTATTAGTTGCTAATTTTTTGTTCATTTTCTTTGAGCTGGACTGAAGAAATTTATCCCACAGTTTCTTTATCTGTGCATTCATTGATAGACACCTACATGGATTCTATAACTTGGCTCTTATGACTGTGATTCAATAAATAAAGGGAGTGCGGATATCTCTTCTACATAATGATTGCCTCTACTTTGTAAATGTACTCATAACATAGAGTATATGTGTGCATGCACACACACACACACACACACACTGAAATATGATTCAGCCATAAAAAATGAAATCCTATCATTCAACAGAAGTATGGTGAATCCTGAAGGACATTATATTAAGGGAAATGTGACAGTCACTGAAAGACAAACACTGAACCTTCTAACTTACATGTATAAGTTAAAACATTGCTTTCACAGAAGCAGAGAGAAATTGAGTGCTTGCTAGGAAGGAGATGGAGGGAGGCTGGTTAAGAAATAGAGGAAGGAGAAATGATTTCTAATGTTTGCACATTAAGGTAACTGAGATGGATACTTTATATCTACATTTTATGTTTGATTTATTACTTTTATGTATACAAGTGTTCTACCAGCATGTGTATGTCTGCCCCTGTCATGCAATGCCCACGGAGGTCAGAAGAGGGCATCAGATCCCCTGGTTGTTAGCCACAATGTAGGTGCTGGGACTTGAACCCAGGTCCTCTGCAAGAGCAGCCAGTGCTCTTAACCACAGAGCCATTTCTTCAGCCCCGACAATTTATATTTCAAAATGTGTGGTAGTGAAGATTTTGAATTTCCAAAACAAAAGAGTAATAAATGTGTGAAGTGATATACATGCTAATTGCTATGATCTGACCATTATATATTTATTAAAGTGTCACACTGTATATCACAAATATATGCAGATATGTGTCACATAAAAGGTAGACAGTGGGATATTGAATCTCTCCCCTATTTATCCTACATGCATGCTAGTGCTATAATCTGAACTCACAATTCAGGATGCCTTATGTGGCACTCCAACAAACTAGAGTATTGGCAACATCGCACATTACATCCTTCTATAATATCTGATTTGGGGCTAGATTATTAAGAAAACAGTGAAAGAACTACTAATACGCACTGTGAAGTAGGAACAGCAGCCATAAGCAAGCAGTCCTTATGGAAAGACAGCCTTTGAAATGACGGGGCGAAGACAGTCTCTGCGGAGGTCTCCTGGTGGAGAAGGGGCTTACATCTACTTGTCTGTATTTACATCAGACAGTCGTTATGGTTACACTGCTTCTGCTGGGTAGAAATTTAATAAATCTTGAGGAGAGTATCCACAACAAACAGAGTGTCTAATTCTGACCAAATCTTTTTCTTTTCTTTTCATGGACCATTTTCCCATAGCATCTCCTGATATTATTTCTCCTTGCTTTAGATTTTTTTCATAGATTCATTGTTCATTCTGTATCCTCTCTTATCCTTGAGTATCAAGGAACGTGCGGTAACAAATATGGACTAGCTGAAACTTGGAATTGCTTTCTTACACCCCTCCTATCTCCAGTTAGGGCAGAAAACCTGAGCAAACAAGCATTGCACTAGACCATGTCAGCAGCAGAACAAGCCACGGTCCAGTTACCCAGGGAAGGAATTCTCTCCTGTTTCGTTTTCCATACCGAGGCTATTTTTCCCTTTCCCTAAAGATCAAATCTGGTGGCTCATTAGCTATTCTGGCTGATCTCAGCTTCCCTGTGCATGCTCTCGTCTTCCCAGCCCCACACTCCAGGGGTTTGATAGAACAAGGTTAATACTTGGAAACACGGTTAGGAGCAAATTGATTGCAAGTAGGGAGGTGAGACCTGTCTGTCACCATCTCCTTGTGGCCTCAAGTTAAGCAGGCAGTTGCATCAACTGAAGCCTTCAGATTCTTCTTTTCCTGACAGAGAATACCATTGTTCTCAAATTACCTGCCCTGAGCCCTATTAGCTGTCATCAGATTGGCTGATAGACACACTGTTTAAAGGGGCTGAACCACACCTATAATGGCTCCTATGACTGTTACGTAAATTATCTCCTCACTTCTTTTTTTTTGGTCTTTTCGAGGCAGGGTCTCCCTGTAGTCCCAGCTGTCCAGCTGTCCTGGAACTCACTCTGTAGACCAGGCTGGCCTTGAACTCACAAAGATCCGCCTGCCTCTGCCTCTGCCTCCCAAGTGCTAGGATTAAAGGCGTGCACCACCACGCCCAGCTTTCTCCTCACTTCTTACCTTAGCCCCAACCAGCCTGGCATAATATAATTAAACAAGCATTTGGTGACCAGGCATCTCTCATATGCTAGGTAGATTCTAAGAAAGGATTTCCTTCTTGCACAACTGTAGAACCTGCCTTTCATATAGCATTTGATATGAATGGTATCCCTAGATAATTGTGTAGTAACAACATCCCAGACCTTCATGGCAATAACCTAGGCCAAAAGAAGGAAATGGCCATCAGGATGCATTGTAAGGAGTCATTTGTTTCCTTTTGGGAGCTCAAAAAGAGCTGGAGAGCTGGGGCACAGGACAGGGCATCTTACTGTCATCATAACTTAGGTTATATGTGTGGTGCTCAAAAGCCCATAAGCCCGGGAAGGCTTACCCAATCACATACAGACAAATTATACCAGCCAAACGCTGGACCGATTAACTATTTTGCCAGAAACCTGCCTCCCTTTGTCTAAAAACTATAAAATCCTGACCACGCCTTTGTTCGGGGCTAGCTCTCCTGGACCGTGTATCCAATCAGGTGATGAGTCCGAGCTCAAGCTTGAATAAAGTGATCCTTTTGTACTTACATAGGAATCGGCTCCTTGGTAGTCTTTGGGGGACCTGAATTTGGGGCGCTACAATATTCATATCACTGTACAGATCTGAACAAAGGAGTCCAAAATCAGAAAGCACGGTGCGATGAGTCCTGCGTGTGACAGAAGTACAACTTTAAAATTTAACAGTAATAATAAAAGACTTGGACAACTTTTGATTTAGGCCTTTCAGAGTGAGTCATGCTTTGACCCCAATGGCATGGGGCAATGAATATAGCAAAAGTTTGAAACAAGAATGTTACTGTTGCCCACAGTTCTCTGGGAGAGAATGCTAACTGAGAATAATTTAAGGACTTTCTCTTGCAATTCGAAGGACACAAACCATGGCTTCTCTCTCAGTGAAAGACCATTCTTCTCTAAATTGTTTAATCTTCAGTTTCAATTTATTAAGTTATGTGTGGCTTGTCTCAGCAGTCTGAGTAATCACTGGCATTGTATAGGGGCATGCATTTGCATGACATTATAAGAATGTCAAGTTGTCTTTCAAAACTGCAAATAAGAAAGGCTCACCAAAGCTGGGCTATCTCTGAGCGCTGGCTGTGGGAACATCCGCAGATGGCATTCGCTTTACTGTATGCACACATTTCACTCAGTGCCAAAGGCCTCCTGTCCACAAAGGCTGGACAGTCATTACCTCTTGCACATAATGCCACATTAACATTTCTATTCTCATGCTCTGTGGTCATAAGAGGCTGGGAGATCTTTAGAGAGACATTTCTCAACCTGTATACACAAAAGGGGTGCTTTGAGCCCACTGAAGGGCACCATCTCAGTGGGGGGATACCTATTAAATGATTTCACATTGCACCCCAACACCTTCAGAAACTAGAAGAAAAGCAATTTGAGAAAGCAGAAATGGACAGGAATACAGAAGGATTCATAATGAGGACTGTAAAGGAAATGGTATATGCACAAGTGCCTTGGGGCTGTTTCCACATAAGAATCTGACATTAGCACTAGCAGGATCTTTCCTCCTCAGTCCCTGCAACAATGCCCTGGCAAGGTAAATGCACACACTTGGAGACTCAACTATTCCCTGAATAGTCCAACTTCAAAAGAACTTGAACTTCTTTGCCACAAAAATAAATCATCACAAATAAAAGTTTAAGAGTCTTTACATTGTTCTACACATCGGCTCAAAAATTGTGCTAGTCAATGGCATAGTATATAACAAATGATTTGATTATATAGTTAAAGAAAATTGTTTGATATTAGCAGTACTTAAAATAGCAGACTCTAAAGTCAGACTCTGGGTACATATGATATACTACCCAGTAGAGTTATATTTCTTACCTTTGTCTCTTTATCTGAGAAGTAGGCAGGGATGATGATCAAAAGTATAAAGTATACCATCAATAACAAGCCAGGCATTTGGCACATGATCAATAATACTTAGATAAAATTGCTTCCCCCACATTCCTTAGGTGTTAGAAGCAGTCAAGAATAACTTCTAACTAACATGAAATGATTATTGTTTTCAAAGAGAATGGATATGATTCTTATGAAAAGCAAGCATACTTGAGCTTTCACAAAGCACATAATATCTTTTTAAGGCCAAGGTTATATTTTTTAATTCAGATATGTTTTTATTGTTATTAAACTTTTCCATAAGTCATACATCATTTCTCAATCAAACCTAGAGTCGCTTCTCTTTCCATGCCTCCCACCCCACCTGAGTCCCTGCACTCTGCCATACATGTCCTGCATCTTTTTCTGAGTCTTTCCAGAGTTTTTTTTTTCAGTTCTTTTGTTGTTGCTCTCTCCAACTTATATTGCTACAGTATATATTCATATATACATAGTTATATATATATATATATATATACATAAATATATACACACATACATACACATATCACTTGAACTGGAGGATTTTTTTTCCCTAAAAGATGTCATGTTTTCCTTAAGGAAGTGCTTGAAGGTTCCTCCTTGGCAACCCCAAACAACCATCAATCCTGCACTTTTGCTCCACACTGGGGTCTTTCCCTCCCATGGTCCCCCAAATGAAGTCCAGTAAGCACACATCCTATCTTGATCCTCCTGCACTGGCCTCCATGATACAGCCCAGGTAGTCCAACAATGGCAGGCTATATTCTGACAAGGCTGAAATCCCCTTAGCTGTTTAGTCCACAAGCTGGATATCTCAGTAGTCGCCATCTGGCATTGAAAGTTTGGAGGATTCTTGGAGAGACATAAGTTCTCAGTCCATACTTGAAGGTTAAAAAGCTGTGTCTCACGTCTTTGAGGAGTGCCAAAAGCAGTGGCAGCCACAGAGTAGATGCACTTACCAGTAAGAGTTGAAGACAGGCCAAACAACAGTACTCTCTCCTTTTTTCCTTTTGTCTTTTTACTAAGATCTCAAGTTTTAAGTCTGCAGTATAGTTTCTCTGGTCTTACTGATTATTTATTTCTGGTTGTACTTTCCTTTTGGATGCTTAAGACCACACAGTTAGCCCAGATTTTTGTTTTCTCAAGGTCAGTTGAGGATCTGGTCCTCAGGGGTCTCTCATGGTTTTCGGGGGGGAAGGAGGGTGGGAGCGCCTTCAGCTCAGCCAAGGTTATATTTTGAGATAACCTTTCTTTGAAGCACTGAAAGTAACATAGACTCATATGCCCATTATATGAGTTAGGAGCACCAATGAGATTGCTCATCAGGTAAGGCAAGTGAAAGCACTTGCTACCAAGCCTGATGAGCTGAGTTCAGTCCCAGAAATCCAAATGGTAAAAGGAAAGAATGGATTCTGGAAAGTTGTCCTCTGACTTACACACATGCACAGTGTAAGTAAATAAATGTAAATAAATGTAAAAGTATTATATGAGTTAACAGTATGCTTGACTGCAAATAACAGTGGCCTAACTAATAGGTTTTTTTAACTCATGGTAAGAAGTAACTGTTCTTGATTCATGTATGAGAAACATCTCTGAGTAACAAGCTGTTTTATTTTTTTTTCTAGCAGAAAAGAAAGCAATAGTAGAAAGGAACTAATTAGAAAGAGGATAAGCAGGAGTAGGGAGAGAGAGAGAGAGAGAGAGAGAGAGAGAGAGAGAGAGAGAGAGAGAATAAAATTATCAAAAAAATTACAACTATGTTTAGGACTTCTATAGTGATCTATGGTCATAGTGCAGCCTGCACACATAGATCTGCCCCCATCGCAGACCTACAGACAGGGTAAAGCATCGTCCCAGGTGATCTGTCGATTTGATCAGTGAAGCAAAATTGTCCAAGAGTTTGGCTCTGTCTTTAGCTGGAACCTTTAGGGAACCACACTGGGAGACTCTGGAACAGAGTGGTAGATTGCTCTGAAGAACAGTTCGCAATCCACCAGCTGAGGCTGAGGGGTTTGTACCCTCAAGAACCATCAAGGTTCCATGAGCATAGAACAGTGGTTCTCAAGCTTCAGTGAGCAGCAAAATCACCTTATTAAGTAAACAGTTCTTGGTTCCATTCCTGAAGTTCTAAGTAGGGGTCAGGCATTTCTAATTACCACCAGGCAATGCTGATGTTGCTGACACAGGAAGCACCCTCTGAGAATTCTGGTAAAAATCACAAACTTTTTCAATACAGGGTCATATTTGCAACTTATGTAGTCCTTGTCATCAATTATAGTACAAAAGCAACCATTGATTGCACATGGTTGAGTGATCATAGCTGTGTTTCAAAAACCTTTGGTACAAGTGATGACAACAAGGGATGTTGCCCAGTGACTGTGGCTCAGCAAACCTTTCCATTGTTACTATGCTTATTGAATCAGTGCACAATGATGAAGGCTCTGCCTTCAGGACAGTATCGGGGGCTTCATTCCAGACGACCCAAATGACTGCTTAAAGACTCAAGACACCAGGAAATTGATTTGTTCATGTGTCCGACATTTGGCCAGGATGACAGACTAGCAGACCTGGGTCTGCTCTGACAGTGGACCAGAAAGCCACATGTTACCTCTACTGTTGCTAGGATTCTCACAGCATGGTGGCTATAATCAAAATGATGTTTCTAATAACTCTAAGAAAAGTCTGTGCCCTTTATTGGACAAGCCTTCAAAACCATAAACATCACTAATATCATATTGTATGGAGTCACAGACCCAATCAAATTCACAAGGAGAATTAGACATTAGACTTCCCTTTGATGAAATGAGTGAGAGCCAATTCCTGAAAGACATTTAAGATGGAAGGGTATTTGGGGGGAAGGTGTCATCTTGGACACTTCTTCATAGTCAGACACAAACAAGTGTCTACTAAACCCCTTCTAAAAGATTCTTACCTATATTCATATCGTAATTACCATATATGGATGGAAGACAAGTAGTCATATTCTAAAAAAAAAAGAGAGAATATAAAGTTACACATCTTTATACCTGCATGCAAAATTACTATTAAAATGTGAATCTCTAAATGTGTTTAGGAATCAACCTATAGTTTATTTTCGGAATTTGTAATTTTGACTTATGTGTGGAATGTATATATGCATATTTTGGAATAATGTAAAATTAAAAAAAAAGATGCAAGACATGTATGTCAGAACGCATGAGCTCTGGTGGTGTGGGGGCATGGATAAGGAAATAAATCTAAATTGGATTGAGAAATGATGTATGATGTATGAAAATTTTAATAATAAAAGTATATTTAAAAAAAAGATTCTTACAGTTCCTAAGGTCCTTCTTAAAGGCTCATGCCCTGACAGCAGAGCATAGTGCAAGTCCAGCACAGAATCACCTGGGGCTCTTTTGGTGATTATACCAAGTTAGGCTTTGCTGATTTCCTGATTGCAAGTCCTTGGCTATCTCTGAAGGATGGAATCACAATAAACTAACAGGGAAAGAAATCTCAGGCAAGCATTGCCTATCGTTCAACATCACTGTGGAATTAAGGTCTTGAATTTCTTTGACATATAAGACAATGCCAAGAGTTACAAATGCAGGGAACTTCCACCTCCTTCAGAGAGCTAACAGACTTTGGTCCTACACTTTACGAAATCATAGGAATCTCCACAGAGGTGCATGCTGTGTACCAAAGGAAGCATATTCAGGCGGCTTTAAAATGAGGCTGTGATTCTTCTCATCTTGATAAACTGAAATAAAAGTCACCCCAGTAAAAGAATGTAATCATTTGAACCTTGAAAGATAAAAGGAAAAGGGATGGATTTCTAAAAAGAAAGAGAAAATGTATATTAAGTGTCAGGAATAGGAGTCACAGGTAGAAAAGAAAGCAATCAAGTTTGACAATCCTGATTTGACCTTTATTTTAGCCAGCTAGGTGACCACTGGTCACACTGGTCAAGCAGCAGTTTGTATGTGGAAATAGTCATGAGGCATGAGACAGAAAGTCTCCTAAATGGTTTGGGGTCTGCATTAAAGCAGACCTCTTTTTGGCAGAAGGGCTTGTTTGCAAAACAAGTTTCACTTTATGACTGGGGGATGGTATCTTCCAGGACCATATTTTGAAACAGGAGCTAACATTCTGATAAGGCCCATCGGTTGGTTTTTGTGCTATGTCTGCATGTAAGTGTGCCCATGTTGTGCAGTGCCCGTGAAGGACAGAAGAGGGCACTGCATCCCCTGTAACTGGAGTTACAGACGGTTGATAGCCACAGTGTAGGTCCTGGGATTTGAACCCGGTTTTCTGCAAAGGAGACAGTGCTCTTAACCACTGAGTCATCTTTCCAGCCCCAAATACTTTTATTATTTTTAAATGTCTCTCCATATCATTTAAACAGTAACTTTTCAGAATTAAAGCCAAAGTAATTTAATTTAGAAAATATTTAATTTTTGAGGATTTCATGCAATGTATTTTGATCCTATCCCCCCACCATATCTTCCAAATCCACCCCTACCTCCCTACCCACCCAACTTTGTGTTCCTTTTATTTTTCCCTTCATTCCAATTTGAGTTACTCAAATATTCTTGGATATGGAACTTGTCCTGGAACATGGGTACCTACCAGAGTTCCCTCAAAGAAAACCAGCTCTTCCTTTCCCAGAAGCTATCAAATGCCCATCGCTTCTCAGCTAGGGTGTCACTTCCTGCGGGCTTCCCTGCCTCCACGCTGCAATTTTGTGTCTCTTGATCTTAAATAGATCTCGTGTATGCTGTCACAATTACTGTGAGTTCATATGAGCAACTGCCCTGATATCTGGAAAATATGGTTTCCTTGTCATTATCACCACTTCTGGCTCTTACACTATTTCCACAAAGATCCCTGAGAGGGATGTGATCAATATAGATATCCCATTTAGGGCTGGACACTCCATAGTCTCTTACTCTCTGCAAATTGACCTGTTATATGTCTACTACAAGAAGCCTCTGTGATGAGGGTTGAGAGATGCACTAATCTATAGGCATGGCAATAAGTTACCTCTTGGGAAAAAAAACATATGGAAACCCAGTGCTCTAGAGAAGCATTTAGAGATGGCCTAGCGGTTAAGAGCGCCGACCGCTCTTGCAGAGGACCCGGGTTCGATCCCCAGCACCCACATGTTGGCTGAGAGCCATCTGAGACTCCAATTCCAGGAGAACTCCAGCTCCAGGGGAATCCGACACCCTCTTCTGACCTCCGCGGCATTGCACGACACAGGTGCACAGACTTGCATGCAGACAGTACATTCATACACATACGGAAATAAATTAAATAAAAAAAACTATAAAATACATAAATATATAAATATACATTGTATTTAAATAGAGTTATCCTATAATAAAAGTAATTTTGTTCAGAATTTTTTAGAGTCTTCAAAATAAAGCTCATTTTAGGACTTTAAGTCACACATTTACACAGGATTCATGGGCTAGCCTGCTCCAATGCATCTGCTATGCTTCCCATTCTGCCTTGGGCTTTGAAGGTCTGGTCTGCGATCATCAATTTGAAAAACCTTATTTCATTAACACGAGTCCTACTGATAGACTTCTTGAAGTTGTAATCTTCTACATGGGACTGAAATGAGCTGGATCGTCATAGCATCTTTAGATGGTGTTTAGTTTGCAGATCAGGGTCACAGAAATTATTGCTGTCATGAACTGACTCTACAAATTTTTTCTACATGTGTGTGAAAAATCTTCATGTTTGCCTCACTTTAAAAATTACCCCTATAATATTCTACTTAATACTTAGGTAGTCCAACAAGAGCCAATTTTAATCCTATCAATCAACGATCTCTCAATTTCTGAATATTGACTGGTTCAAGAAATGATGACAAGCTTGCATTTGAATAATACTTGATAGTAGATTTCTCTATGAAACATGAAGTGCTTTCAAAACATTGCTTCATTACACAATGATTCAAATTTATTTTGTGACATATGTATTGTCAAAACAAGGCTAAAGTATGATAATGTTTTGCCTAGAGTTACACAAGTAGTTCATATATATCTCTTCTCTGAAATGTTATCAGAAGAAAATATGCTTGGAAGCTGGGCATGGTGGCACACACCTTTAATCCTAGCACTCCAGAGCAGAGGCAGGTGGATCTTTGTGAGTTCAAGTCCAGCCTGCTCTACAGAGTGAGTTCCAGGGCAGTTAGAGCTACAGGGAGACCCTGTCTCAAAAAGACCAATATATGTATGTTTAGATCAAAAGTAATGTAATCAAGAATGATCTGAATAATTTTAATTTTATGTGATTGTATATTATTCATTATAATTATTATTATTGCTGTATGTGTGCTTGTGAGTGCACGGTCTGTGTGTGTGTGTGTGTGTGTGTGTGTGTGTGTGAGAGAGAGAGAGAGAGAGAGAGAGAGAGAGAGAGCAAGAACATGCTTGTGCTATAGTGTACTTGTGGAGGTCAGAGCACAACCCTTATCTGTTACTATTCTCCTACCATATAGGTTTCAGGGCTTGAACTGGGGCCATCTCAGACCTGTGCAGCACTTTTGTCTGCTGAGCTATCTTGTGTCCCATCTGAGATATTTTCTATATGTCTACTAATTAGAGAGTTTCAGTCTTGAACTGTGTGAAAAGTCAGACATGGACATCACAGCAGCACAGGCAGAACTTCATCCAGGGCATGCTAACTTTGGTTGCAGCAACATGGTACTATCAATATTAACATTACCATCAAGCAATAATGATGCTAGTAATTAATATATATCTTTGTACTGCCATTGGTGGGACATTATTTAATCTTTGAAACAACCCAGTTATATTAGTTACATTTTTCATTCCTGTGACAAAATACCTGACAATTTAACAACCTTTTAAATTTTTTATTTCTTATTTTATGTATATGAGTGTGTTGCCTGCATGTGTGTAAGTGTACCTGCCTGCATCATGCAATGCCCATGAAGGGCAGAAGAGGGTGTCAGATCCCTTGGAACTAGAGTTACTGATGGTTGTTAGCAGCTATGTGGATGCTGGGAATCAAACCTGGGTCCCTTGCAAGAGCAGCCAGTGTTCTTAACCACTAAGCCATCTCTCAAGCTCTGAGGCCAGGTTCTAAAACTTCAAGATCCACCCCAGGGACAGTGTCCTCCCACAAGGCTCTACCTTCTAAAGGTTCTACAACTTTCTCAAATAGCACTACCAACTGAGGAGCACATAGTCAAACCTATGAACTCCACATTCAAACCACAGCACCTATAATGTACATTACTGTGTCCATTTTACAAAAGTGAAAGAAAGAAAGAAAGAAAGAAAGAAAGA
>VZQC01012117.1:1452630-1485052 GCA_009823505.1 Rhizomys pruinosus
AGGAAGGAAGGAAGGAAGGAAGGAAGGAAGGAAGGAAGGAAGGAAAAATAAGATCCTTTGCTTGGACAAGTTCCCAAGGCAAGTGGTGGATCTGTGATTAGAACACTGATCCCCTTGCTTTTAAAGTTCTTTCTAAATTGCAATTTTATTTACAGACGATGTGTTGGGATCAAGTCCCTTAGTAGTAGGCAAATAATCAGATGAATGCTGTGCTTATGATGAAGTTGTATCCATGGAACATGTTGAATGAATGCTAGAGGAGGTGGATTTCTTTGGGCTCAGAGCCCAAGAAACCACTTCATGGGGCTAAAGGGCAAGGATATGTTTAAGAGGATGTTTCCTTTGAGAAATAGGAATGTTTCAACTGAAATTGGGATGCTCAAAATATTGGATTAACTGGAGAAGAGATTGTAGGTAAAATACAGTCATAGTCACGTCAGGGCCACCCACATTGTTGCTCAGGTTGTTCACTGCATGAAGGCAAAAGCTGAGAGAATGTGGTATGTCGAGACAGGCATCTGTGCCTGAGGCTGTGTTGCAGAAAGATGTTGAAGTTCATATGCACACTAGTCCCTTGACTTCAAAGAGCAAAGTTCCTAACTATACTCTTCCTAAATGTGGGACAAACAGGAAGAGCAAGAGATTTGATACCATAAGCCCTGCTGAATGTCTCTTAACCATAATTTATTACACCACAACTCTCCTGATGACCAGAAACAGTCCCAGACATTACCTGCAATTCTCCCAGCGTTCACCACCACCTTACTGCCTCCTTTCCTTGCTTTACCCACACTTCTTTGCTGCTGTTTCCTAGGTTCCATTCAAAAACAAAGGAACTGGGTCTTTGGATGGTGGGGGGCGGGGGGGGACTCATCTAAGACTTAAATAAATTCTGACAAAGGTGCAGGTGGGTTAGATGCAGCCGTGAGAAGCTGAGCTCGGTAACTGTAGAGTAGCCAGCAGCTTCACTCCCTGAACAAAGGATGTGGTATTGAAGGAAAATGGTCCCAGCTTCTGCATCTTATATACATGAATCTAGAGGTGGGCACGGTAGGAGGATGGACTAGAGCCTGCAGAATCCAGTTCTACTGCTATCATTTTGATTACACAGGGGCAAGTAAGGGGAGTTATTACCAAAAAGGAGGTTAAGATGAAAATGAGGAATATAGCTAAAACTTGTGATAGAAAATCAGTGGGGACTGGTGGTAAGCTGGAAATAAAAACAGGAAGAAAAAAGAAGCAGCAGAAAGCATTGTGGGTAACTGTGTGTGTAGCCATGCCCTCTGCAGTTTTGATCTATGACTAATTTGTAGTGTCTGCTTACAGGATAATATTTATTAGTCTTGAGAATTTCCTAAAGCAAGCTTATAGTTCATCAGAATGAGACCCATTTCTCCAAAAGTACAGACCCTGTGAAACCCTCAGAGATAGAGTCAGTATTTCATAGGAGTTTATGGATTTTTCTCCAGCCTTCCAATACATATAAAATTTTTTATCTCTCTTTTCTGTGCAATGAAATCTTCAAATATGTCTTTCCTCTTTGTAAATAAAAATGTCACCTTTTCTTAATATACCTTTTAATAAGTTGTCCAGGCTGCATTTTCAATATTCCAGAGCCAGGGTGGGGTTAACATTGTGTGGGATTCTCTCTCAGCTTCCCAGCCAAGGCATCCTAGTTTGTTCTCACTTATTCAGTGAAAGTTCACTCTCACCAGTTTTCACTTTGCATAACTGCTCAATCCACTTAACACCTTTCAAGTGTCTTCAAGCTGAAACAATGCTCTCTACAAACAGCTGCTGTGAATGGCACAGCTGCCCGGAATATTTGTTTATCATGAGTTTGTTATTATTTAGTATTTATTTAATGCTATGAAATAAAATGGACTGATCTTAAATGTTGCTATCTAAGGAAGCGTGTCACAGTTAGAATTTGCGTATTCAGATCTTCATCTTTCAAAGACTAGAACTCTATGAACTCGAAATAAAATGTTTAACCAATTACTAGTGTCTATAGCTATTTTAATTTTGCTTTTCAGCTTATTGATAAAATATCCATTGTGGTGGAAAAGGGTATTCGACCTTAAAATGGGTAATTTTGGGTCATTTAAGAACTTCTAAAGAACAATATATAATTATTTGAATGAACCAGGTGAAGGAGAAATTCCATGACCTTAATTATTCCATTGAGATTAAGGGATTCTCAAAAGGATGAAAGGTATTTAGGAAAATTTGTCAAGGACCCAAAGAACCATATGTTCATGGAGTAACAAGTCTCGGGTATTGGTATTTCCACCTCTTTTTCTCAAATGAGCCAAAGTAATGTTTACTCACTCACTGGGCTCAGAACATGACTGATCCCAAATAGCTTGGCCATGACATTTGCTTGGCCTTAAGGATAACATTTTCAAAGTCCTGTCCACACAGACCTGGATGTGTTTCCAGAACATTTGTGGTAAAGGAAGAAGTTCCCACTTTCCTTTTTTCTTCCACTTGAGGGAACAAACCATTCACCCCGATTTGCTGTTTTACAGTTAGATTCTAGGTTCACAGACAAAGCAATCAGATAAAACATTATGTCACATCAAATGTAGAGAGCATTAAAAAATCACTTTTATTTTAATTCAGGTGTCATTGGTTTTCAGATAATGAACCAGTTGATTTAGGAAAGCAGGGAAAGGAGCTGGGTTAGAATGGTTTACTAGCCATGGTAATCAGAGCAAGGACATCATATCCCATGACTTGGGTGAGTTAAATAGGAATGTGACAGTCGATTGTCATGGGACGTTAAAGGAAAAACTATTCCTTGGCTCCATTGTGAGTAATTCTTGTGAGCTCCTCCATGCTCTACCACACTCCCAGCACTCTCCAAGACAAATATATGACTCAGAAGTACCCGGTGCTATTGTCTACAGTTTTTCTCCAGAAATTGAAGTGTGCTGTGTTGAGATGTGTTGTAGGATGCACAGTGGATTATAAAACTGAATGCCAATAAAAGAAAGCAAAACCATGTATTGCTAGTTTTATATTGACTATAGATTGAAATAATAATACTTGAGTATATTCAATTAAAAGGAATAAAATTAAGTTCACATTTCTTTTCACTTTTTACTTTACTACTTTTATTTTGTATGACTATACTGACAAGGAGGTGGGGGAGGCATGTTTGCAGAAGTCAGAACACAGTTTTCAGTTCTTTCCTTCCACCAAGTGGGCTCCAGGAATCGAACCCTGTTCATCAGGCTTGACAAACAGTACTGTTACCCACTGAGCCATCCCACCAGATCTTCTTTGTATTCTTTTTTTTTAACATTTTATTTATGTTTAATTTATGTGTAGGAGTGTATTGCCTGCATGTGTGTAAGTGCACCTGTGTTGTGCAGTACCCATGGAGGTCAGAAGAGGTCGTCAGATCCCTTGGAGTTACAGAGAGTTGTTAGCCACCATGTCGGTGCTTGGAAGTAAACTCCAGCCCTCTATAAGAGCACTCAGTGCTCTTAACTGCTGAGCCACCTCTCCAACACTTTTCTTTTACTTTTAATGTTATTACTAGAAAAAGTTAAATCACATTTATTGCTAACATAATATTTCTATCAGACAGGTCCAGAAATAAGAAAGACAACTTCTTGAAGTTATTTTTGTACCCTCTATTGCTTCAGAAAATAAAGTAACTTTAGGACTTACAATTCAAATGTTCATTGCTGTAATTCTTCCAAGAGCACCTTGCCTATAACATAAAACAATGCCAATAAACCCATCTAATTAATGAAGACAACTACTTATCATGCAAAAAGTTTTATAAATGTTTATGATTCTACACAGATGAAACTATTAATGTATTTTCTTATGATATATAAAAGTTCATCATATATTCACTTCATATTTTACTTAGAAAATTATCTTTTGCTTAAATTTCTATAGGAAATTTTCTTTCATTTTAAAAAAAACTAGGTTGCTACCATTTATTTTCAGACTTTGGAATTTTTGGTATATGGGTGGAGGGTATGTATGCATATTTTAGAATAATATAAAACCAAAAGAATAAGAAAAAACTAGGTTGCAGGAAAAAAACAATCATCATTTGATGGGCTCCTCAAATATCCAATTTAAATGATACATATTGAGAAATACAAAATCTACTATCATACTATATAATATTAATTTATGGGAACACATTTGCAACATCTTATTAGTGTATAGTACAAATATACTTTTATCCACAAAGAGATTCATATTTCAGTATATCTTCCCTAGAGTATTCAGTGGGGTGGAAGAACTAGTTAGTGAGGACAGACTCATTGAACACCCAGTGACTTGGCACTGCAAAGAGGACAGGAAGGAACAAGGCTTGTTGCAATGACATCATTGTCAACCCCATCTGGATGCAGCCATTCCTCATTAAACTCTTAAAATACATAAACCATTATTCCAAACTATGAAGACATAAATAAATATATACATATACATATATATGTGTGTGTGTGTTCTCTACTTCCAAAATGTAATAAAATGCATAAATATAAACATTAAACCCAATAAATATTACTCTCATCCAGATTCATCCACACTTTTTCTAAGTCACAGACATTTCGTATAGAACAGCCATGGTGATTTTTTTAAATTTTTTTAACTTAAAAAAATTATTTATAAAGTAACAAAATAAAAATTGTTTAAAAAAATTAGCCAGGCATGGTGGCGTATGCCTTTAATCCCAGCACTCAGGAGGCAGAGGCAGGCAGATCTCTGTGAGTTCAAGGCCAGCCTGGTCTACAGAGTGAGCTCCAGGCCAGCTGGGACTAAAGGGAGACCTTGTCCCAAAAATACCAAAAAAAAAAAAAATTATTTTTATGTGCATCAGTGTTGTGCCTGCATGTGTGTAAGTGCATCCGTGTTATGCAATGCCCTTGGAAGACAGAAGAAGGTGTCAGATCCCCTGGAACTGGACTTTCAGACAGTTGTTAGCCACCACATGGGTGCTAGGATTTGAACCCAGGTCTACTGCAAGAGCAGCCAGTGCTCTTAACCACTGAGCTATCTCTCCAACCCCCAGTGATTTTTTTCTTTTTATTATCTGACTTGTATTCCTAAAGTCTCAGAATGAATTTCCACTCCAGTTGGAATGAAATTTTCACCTCACTCCCTGAACTACGTGGTGTGCACTGCATCCTCCTCCTTATCTTTCCCCAAACCACTGTTCCGTTCACATTTGATTCTCCTTCTGGCTAATGTCTGCTATTCACACTGCCTGGAACTCTTTCTTAAAGCTTCAAACCATGGAAAATAAAGTAGGATCAGTCCTGTTCACATGTCTGAATTGCCATCTCTACCACCGTATCTAGAAGTGGTCTCCTCCCCTATCCTGCCTATTTCTCTACCTAATGTTATTATGGTGCTTACAACTATCTAAACTTGTATTTTACTCCAAATATATTTAGTTGTTTATTTCCTGCCTCTTCTCACTAGAATTGAAAAGACAACCCTTACCAGGTATTTCACAATTATTTGGACATTTTGTGTGTGTGTGTGTGTGTGTGTGTGTGTGTGTGTGTGTGTGTGTGTGTGTAGAACAACTTGTAGGATTCAGTTCTCTCCTTCTACCATGTGATTTCTGGGGATGGAACTCAAGTCATCATGTTTAGTGGCAAGAGCCCTAAGCATGTTACCTATCTACTCACCAGCTGCCTTAGCTCTTCTACTTGCCATTCTTTTCCCAGGCACCTAATAAAAGCCTTAATAATTACATGGCAGCTGACTAGATAGCTGAATGAATGGAATGTGATAAAATACCAAAACAAGAGTCATTCAAGTTGCTAGATGAGTGGATAGCAATGGAAGCTAGTTGACATTAAGAGAGCATGGAAGTTTTCTGAAGGATCAAGTGCTTTAGCTGATCTGACAGGGAAGCAGGAGTTGGGCAGACCACCAGCAAAATGCTTTACCTCTGGGCAGAAGAACAGGGCCTGGTGGCTAGGAAGGGGCTTTCCATCACACATCAACACAAGAAATTTGGTTGAGCTGCAGTGAGAAGTGGGAGTGATGTTGAAACATGACAGATAGATAGGGTGGGAGGGTGTCAGACACCTGCTCCTGAGAGGAGACTGTGAGAAATCTGACTTAGATTGCATTATATCCCCAAGTGTCCGAGCACTCTACAAACAGAGGTATGTCCTATGTTTTACCTTGTTCTCCCTGTCTCTATGTTTAAGCCATTCATGAAATTGTAAACAGAACAAAAAGAATCACCCACTCCTGAATGTTCCCTCACAAATAATAGCATGCCTTAGGAAAATGGGGCTCCCAGCAAATGCCTGGTGAGCTGAATTGAGGCTTCGCCCATATTATTCTACAGGCTATTATCTGAACTGATATTTGGGGCTGAATAGATTATTCTGAGACATCACAGCAAGTATAATTTATATTCCACTGATCCTCCATAATAGTTACTTTGAATTAATATGAAGGATGGACACGCACGATAAATTGGCATGCTCCAAAGCCTTTCACTGTGGAAAAATACCAACTTGGCAATAAAGGAAGCCCAGGATAAAGGGTTGCTAAATAAATTTCTGACATAGTGGATTAAAAGAAAAATCAAGGGGTTCACCTGAAAANCAAGAGCCCTAAGCATGTTACCTATCTACTCACCAGCTGCCTTAGCTCTTCTACTTGCCATTCTTTTCCCAGGCACCTAATAAAAGCCTTAATAATTACATGGCAGCTGACTAGATAGCTGAATGAATGGAATGTGATAAAATACCAAAACAAGAGTCATTCAAGTTGCTAGATGAGTGGATAGCAATGGAAGCTAGTTGACATTAAGAGAGCATGGAAGTTTTCTGAAGGATCAAGTGCTTTAGCTGATCTGACAGGGAAGCAGGAGTTGGGCAGACCACCAGCAAAATGCTTTACCTCTGGGCAGAAGAACAGGGCCTGGTGGCTAGGAAGGGGCTTTCCATCACACATCAACACAAGAAATTTGGTTGAGCTGCAGTGAGAAGTGGGAGTGATGTTGAAACATGACAGATAGATAGGGTGGGAGGGTGTCAGACACCTGCTCCTGAGAGGAGACTGTGAGAAATCTGACTTAGATTGCATTATATCCCCAAGTGTCCGAGCACTCTACAAACAGAGGTATGTCCTATGTTTTACCTTGTTCTCCCTGTCTCTATGTTTAAGCCATTCATGAAATTGTAAACAGAACAAAAAGAATCACCCACTCCTGAATGTTCCCTCACAAATAATAGCATGCCTTAGGAAAATGGGGCTCCCAGCAAATGCCTGGTGAGCTGAATTGAGGCTTCGCCCATATTATTCTACAGGCTATTATCTGAACTGATATTTGGGGCTGAATAGATTATTCTGAGACATCACAGCAAGTATAATTTATATTCCACTGATCCTCCATAATAGTTACTTTGAATTAATATGAAGGATGGACACGCACGATAAATTGGCATGCTCCAAAGCCTTTCACTGTGGAAAAATACCAACTTGGCAATAAAGGAAGCCCAGGATAAAGGGTTGCTAAATAAATTTCTGACATAGTGGATTAAAAGAAAAATCAAGGGGTTCACCTGAAATATTGTCTACATCCTTGTGGAAACCATTGCCTCTGAAATATTTGTTCATTTTCCACAGATTAGTCTTTATTAGATAGGCATCTGTTTGAATGACTAAGTAGAAACCAAGTCAGGGATGATCAGATCAGAATCCTTAGTCTGAGCCAAGTCACATTTGCTTTGTTTTCTATCTCTTTGGTGTTGCGAGGACCACAGGGCCTTGACTGCACATTAGGCCAGAGATGATCTCCAAGAGCCACGTTGTTTGCAATAGGCTGAGATAAGCAGCCTTGGAATTGGGCTGTGATTGTTATGATAGAAATGTGAATAAAATGGAGAAAGAATACTGTAGTAATAATGATATTTGATGTGCTCAGTTGGAATGTAAACTAACAGATTTCTATCTCAAAGCCTTCTTTCTGTGTGATTTTTCCCTTAGGCTGGAAAGCTGTTTTGCCTATATTTTGTTATTTTCTTTGTCTTTATTTTCATATAGAACACACTGTCTTAATCCTTAACATTTAATTGGAAACCACAAAGAAACAAATGAATAAACCCAAATTGAACCCTAACTTACCCTAACTCAACTCAAAACTATCAGATAATTGTAAAACTTTGTTGTCTATCTAACTTGCTGGTTCTGAATCTCACTTCTCTAAAATAATGAAAATTCATCCCCAAAACAGCTCTGTGGAATCATTTCAACCCTACAGGTCAATCGATGAATAAGAAACCTTTGACTGAAGAAACTTTCTTTTTCCTTTGTCACATAACAGTTGAACTAAATTAAACATATTATTAAATCTTGACAAATAAATCTGATCTGCAAATGTGTCTATGCACATAGGATAGAAACTGGTTTCCATATTTCAGAATTCTGTAAAACAGCATGGTTAATACACCACTGCTCTTATTGCAAGTTTTTATCTTTCATATTCCCGTTGTTTTTGACAATTGATTTCATATACAATGGAATATACTGCCAAGGAAGCATGAAGGAAATTTTTTCAAGAAAAAACTAACAGTTTAGCAAAGAGACAGGTTAACCTTTCAGTCTTGATTCCTTTAAGCAAGTTAATGGAAATGGACAATATAGCAAAGGAAAAAAAAAAAAAGCGGGGAGGGGAAGAGCAGAGAAGAAGTTCTGAAAGACGGCAAACAGCGCAACTCTAGAACTCCTTGCCAGACCATGCTCATATTCCTTGATCCCTAATGTTCCTCAGTGATCTGGTCTTGTTTCAGTTAGCATTATCTGCATCTCAGTGCTTTCCTACGTGATAGTGGCAAGCATCCAGCCAGCCCCAGATAATCTTACCAAGCACTCCTTCCAGTGCCAAGTTAGCAACTCTTGCTGCTGGAACCTGGCCCTCAGCCAGTGATCCTCCAGTGTTTAATACCCTGCTCCTCTTCCTTGGGTGAGGTGGTGCAAAGCCTTTTGTTCCCACGACTTTTCAGAGTTCCTTCTGTAGCATTAAGCCCCTGTGTATCCAGATATCCATCTTGACAATAACACCTTTTACTGACAGCCTTCCTTCCCTGTGTGCCTACTCCCTCAGTCCTTACCTATGTCCTAAGGTTGCTGCCCAATCAAGCATCTAGATTTTTTTTCCTAGCCTTAGGGTCTACTCTTCCTGGGGCCCACATGTCAAGTGCTATTATGTCTCCTCATAGTAGTTTATCTCTAGATCCTTTTCATTACAATTATTGAAGGTTCCACTTTTAAGACCTCTGCTACTTTTTTCTGCTGTATTGTATTTCATTGTCACCCTGCTCTGCTCTGTACCCATGATAGGAGGGTGGTCTTTCTTTTTTTTTTTTAATTTTTTGGTCTTTTCGAGACAGGGTCTCCCTATAGCCCCAGCTGTCCTGGAACTCACTCTGTAGACCAGGCTGGCCTTGAACTCACAAAGATCCAGCCTGCCTCTGCCTCCCAAGTGCTAGAAATAAAGGTGTGTGCCACCATGCCCAGCTGAGGGTGGTATTTCATAAGTATTTTGAGGGTATCCTAACTCTACAAGTGGGATGCTTGTGCATGGGGCCAGCTCTTCCATACGGTGAAGGCCTAGTCAATGCTGTATTGAAAGAACCCTATCTGATAATAATTCATCATTTCCTAGGACAACTCATGAAATCAGTCTCTCTGGATGCCTGGCTCCTGTCAAATGAGGAGAGTCTAGCTTTGAGTGAGGGATGGGGAAGCTCATTATGCAAAGATTTGTTTCTTAAGAAACGTGATGTGACAGAGGGAAGGTTTTAGCGTGCAGTGCTACAAGGTGAGAGCTTGTCTATGTTGGGCAAAATGCACACGATTTACTTTATGAGCACCTCTCTAAAGTGTCTTCAAGTTTAAAGAATAAAGAATCCAGGAGACTTCCAGGTAGTTATTTTCCCCAAGGTTAAAACTTTATGGCATATTTCTACTGTTATAATAGTCAAACACTGATTCTTTTCCCCATCCTTAGTAGTCTAAAATGAAGTGGGCCAACAGCTCCTGGCAACAACTGCTATTTGCGTGATACCATCCAATACCTCCTATAATCTCAATCCCACAATCCCCTGGGAAGATAAGAAATGAGAAAGAATACACAGAAAAGTAGAGAACACTCCCACTTGAGTGATGTCTTCATCATCACAGTGAGGGAAATACTATGACAGATCCCCAGATAAAGACATTACTAACCTATCCAGAGAACTGACACAGGGATTTCCTGAGATGCAATCACCTCAGTTGAATATTTCATGTTGAGTTTATATGAGTCTGCATTTAACATTTTCAGTTAAAGTGTGCAGCTACTTCCTTCAAGTCAGCCTATTGTCAGAAATACGGTGGGATTCTAGAAGCTAGCCAGGTTTGTTTTCTGCACTTTGTTGACTATTAGATTTCAAAGCCTTTAAATCTCAAGATTTTACAACTAATTAGTTAATTGGAATCTGAACACTTGAGGATTTACTAAAATGCCAAGCTAATATTATTTAATTATGGGAAAGCTAATTTTCCCCTCTATTTCTCCCTTCTCCCCTTCCTTCTCTCCCCTCCCCATCTCTCTTGTTTGTTTCCATGTCTTGTCTGTCTCTCTGTCTATCTCTCTACATATACTTTAAATATACATATGAGTATAATATGTGTACACACAAACATGCTAATGATGCAAAGACTTTGTCTTATGTCTTAAATGAGGCGCTACTAGATAGTTGATACTTTCTTACCACTTATAGAAAAGCAATGCTTATATATAAATTAATTACCAAATTACATTGAAACCAGACTTTCCTATTAATTAATATGAATCAGCTGATTGCAAGTAATTTCTACTACCAAGCATAAAACATTCCCCTATCTACAAATAGCAAAGTCTTCAATCATTCATTTATTTCTAATATTAACCAAAATGAATTTTCGGCAACAACATGCTAGATAGACGTTTTATCAAAAGATCTTAAAATCGAAGACCTGCAGTTTATCCAGAAGACCTTAGTAACTGCTTCTTCTTGGTTCTTTTTCTATTTGGCAAACAAACTTATGTCTGATGCAAAATGAAAATCTAGCCTGATCTGTTTGTCCCCAAGAAGAGGTCTGGCATTAGCTCTGGTCTGTGTAGGCTCTGGTCTACGTCCATCTTCAGCATACCTACAGCCTTGCTAGAGAGAAGTCTTTAACCTGTCACACACAGAGAATTTTGTAAAAATAGATAGAAGCACTTGGAACTCTGATGAATTGATGTCTGATGGTGAAGACTTGGTCTAACGGCTTAAATGAAAAGCTCTGTTCCCTGCCAGCGACAGTTCAATACCTGCTTATCCACTCACAGAAAAGCGATGCTTGTTACCTTGTCTCAGGGAGTTCATTGAGAGCAGAGGCCAAGCCTTCAGGGGCTCTCCACATTCTTTGAACACACCAAGGTCTCAATTAACATTTCTCGTTATAGAACATTTATTGGATGGCGTTTGATCTGGTTGGTCCTTACTGCACACAAAGCCACAGAGTCATCTGGAGGGGTGCTTCAAGTGTTTAATTCTCCTTTAATCAAAGCAAAGACAGAATTCTAATTTAAAAAATCCTCAAAACAATTTTTAAAGCTTACTACGCAGTTGTTAGAATGAACTTCATGCTTATTGGATTCTCTCTCTCTCTCTCTCTCTCTAATCTATCTGTATATCTATCTGCTAGAGCATTCTTTGTAATTTCATTACAAAAATATTAGCATCTTTCTCAGAATTGAGCAGTCCACCCAAATGTGTCCCCAAGAAGTCACTTGTTCCGATCAGCATTGTTGGAGCAGGTTGTCTTATTTAGATTTTCAGTGTCTCATAGTTTACTCTATATATGTTATTGAAGCTGAAACTCTGAATCTTCTTGTTTTTTTCTTTTTTTGATGTCTTTAATTTTTTATTTTTTATTTTATATTATTCCAAAATTTGCATATATACACTCCACACATAAATCAAAATTATAAATTCTGAAAATAAACTATAGGTTGATTCCTAAACACATTTAGAGATTCACACTTTAACAGTAAATTTGCATGCAGGTATAAAGATGTGTAACTTTATATTCTTTTTTTTTAGAATATGACTACATATCTTCCATCCATATATGGTAATTACAATGTGTGAATATAAGTGGTAGGACAATTTTAGAGCCCATTTAGAGATTCACATTGGAATAGTACAGTTGCTTTCAGATACAATGAAATATAATAATAAAGTTGCTCAGTTTGCCTGCCAACTGGGGATTTGGTATTAGCATGCACAAATGAGGAAAACCATTCTCCTTTTTTTCCTTGGGACTGAGTTACTTCATTTAGTATAATTGCTTGGAGTTCCACCCATTTACCAGCAAAGCTCATGATGTCATCTTTCTTTACTGCTGCATAGAACTCCATCGTATAAATGTACCAAATTTTGTTATCCAGTCATCAGTTGAGGGGCATTTGGGTTGGTTCCAGGTCTTTGCTATTGTGAAGAGAGCTGCAATAAACATAGCTGTGCATGTATCTTTACAATAGGATCATCTCGTGGCTATATACCTAGGAGTGGTATGACTGGGTCAGGCAGTAGGCTCATATTGAGTTTTTTAAGGGTTCTCCACACTGCTATCCACAGTGGTTGTACCAGTTTACATTCCTGCCAGCAGTGGATGAGTGTTCCCTTTTCCCCACAACCTCTCCAGCATTTGTTGTCTTTTGTTTTCTTGATCTTGGCTAGTCTTATTGGAGTGAGATTATACCTTAGTGTGGTTTTAATTTGCATTTCCTTAATTATGAATGATGTTGAACACTCTTGAAGATGTTTCTCAGCCATCTTTATTTCCTTACTGGTGAAGTCTCTGTTCAGCTCTTTACTCCATCTTTTGAGTAGGTCATTTGTTTTCTTCTTTATTTTTAAGTAGCTTATATATTCTGGATGTTAATGCTCTGTCAGATGTATCAATGGTGATGGTTTTCTCCCACTCTGGTTTTTCTCTTCACTTCCTTGATTGTTTCTTTAGCTGTACAAAAGCTTTTGAGTTTGATGAGGTTCCACTTCTCAGCTGTTGTCCTTATTTCCTGTGCAGCTGCTGTTTGATTTAGAAAATCTTTTCCTACACCTATGTCTTGTTGATTGCTGCTGACTTTTTCTTCTATCACCTTCACAGTTTCAGGTTTTAGGTTGAAATCTTTGATCCCCTTGGAGTTGATTTTTGTACAGGGTGAGAGGTAGGTGTTTAATTTTGTTCTTCTACAAATGGTGATCCAGTTTTGCCAACGCCATTTGCTGAAGATGCTATCTCTCCTCCATTGAGCTTTTTTGGCCCATTTGTCAAATGTGAGGTGGCTGAAGTTACATGAGCTCAAGTTTGGATCTTCAATTTTGTTCCATTGGTCAATGGTTCTGTTTTTTGACCAGTACCAGGCTGTCTTTATGACTATAGCTCTGTAATATAGTTTGAAGTCTGGTAATATAATCCCCCCAGTATTGTACTTTTCACTCAGGGTTGCTTTAGCTATTTCGTTTTTCCATATGAATTTAAGGATTTTTTTTCTAAGTCTGTGAAAAAGCTCCTGGGGATTTTGAATGGGATTGCATTAAATCTGTATATTAATTTGGGTAGAATGGGCATTTTTACTATGTTAATTTTTCCAATCCATGAGCATGGGAGGTCTTTCCATCTTTTGATGTCATTTTCAACCTCCTTCAGGGTTTTAAAATTTTTGTTGTAGAGGTCTTTGGTATCTTTGGTTAGGTTTATTACTAGGTATTTTTTGAGGCTATTGTGATTGGGAAGGTCTCCTTATATTCCTTCTCCAGTTGCTTATTGTTTGTGTAAAGAAAGGCTACTGATTTTTCTAGGTTTATTTTGTGTCCCGCCACTTTACTGAAACTTTTAATCATTTCTAAGAGTTTTCTGGTGGAGTTTTTAGCATCCCTTAGGTAAACTATCATATCATCTACAAAAAGGGATAGTTTTACTTCCTCTTTTCCAACTAGTACTCCTTTAATTTCACTTTCTCACCTTATTGCCCTAGCAAGCATTTTAAGCATTAAATTGAAGAGGAGTGGCAATAGTTGACAGCCTTGCCGTGTTCTGCCTTTAAGGGGAATGCTTCCAACTTTTCTCCATTTAGGATGATGTTTGCTGTGGGTTTCTTGTATATGGCTTTGATTACATTGAGGAATGATCCCTCCAGTCCAATTCCTTCTAAGACTTTAAGCATGAAGGGATGCTGGATTTTGTCGAAAGCTTTTTCTGCATCAATTGAGATGATCATGTGGTTTTTGTCTTTAAGTCCATTTATGTGTTTTATGATATTTATTGATTTATATATGTCGAACCATCCCTGCATCTCTGGTATGAATCCAACCTGGTCAGATGGATGATCTTTTTGATGTAGGTCTGTATGCTATTTGCAAGTATTTTTTTGAGAATTTTTGCATCTGTGTTCATTAATGATATGGTTCTATAGTTTTCTTTCTTGTTTTTGTCTTTGTCTGGTTTGAGTATTAGAGTGATGCTCGCTTCATAGAAGGAATTTGGGATATTTCCCTCTGTATCTTTCTGAAAAGTTTGAGTAATAATGGTTGTAAGACCTCTTTAAATATTTTATAGAATTCTGCTGTGAAACCATCTGGGCCTGGGATTTTTTTAGTTGGGAGGGTTTTTATTACATTTTCAATTTCCTCAAGTGTTATGGGTCTGTTTAAGCTGCTGGTCAAGCTCTTCTTGGTTAAGCTTTGGCGAATCCCAGGATTTCAGATATTCATCCATTTAAAAAATTTTTAATGTGTTCATTTTTATTTTATGTGTTTGAGGATTTTGCCTGCATGTACATAAGTGCATCCATGTCATAAAATCCCCACATAGGCCAGAAGAAGGTATTAGACTCACTGGAACTAGAGTTATAGATGGTTGTTAGCTTCCCTGTAGGTTCTGGAGACCAAACCCAGGTGCTCTGCAAGAGAAGCCAGTGTTCCTCACTGCTGAGCCTTCTGTCTAACCCACTTTTTTATATATAAAGACATTCTTTTCTAATTTGTAATTTTTTTTTCTATTTAATGTGCATACGTGTTTTGCCTTCATGTATCTAAGTACATCTGTATCATATAATGTCTATGGGGATCAGATAAGGGTGTCAGATCCCAGAAACTGAGATTATGGATTGTTGGTAGCTACTATGTGGGTGCTGGGAACTGAGTGAGCTCTAACAGACTATAAGAGCAGCCAAGGCTCTTAACCACTCAGCCATATCTCCAGTCCCTCAAATCTCAGTTCTGGAAGCTCCTTGTTCACCATAGTGAGTATCTATCTGTCATGTACTATCTGTCCATTACTCATCACTAGTTCCTCTCCAGTCTGTGTCCTCTCCATCCACAGTGTCAGGATCTTGGCCTCCACAGCTGTCACTGTCTACTTGGATCCTGGCCACAAACCACTCCTCTCTGGTTTCTCACTCCTCCATCACTCTGCGAAACCCAAGGAGAGTTTAAGAGTGGCAGTTCTGACTCACTGCTTTTTCTCTAATGTTCCTTCCTGATCCAAGAGTGAAGTTCATTCTTCCTGGCCTAGTCTGTCCTCACCCTCTCCAGCCTTACTTCTCTCTTTTTTGTTTTTACTCTATGATCATTAACTGCTGAACCACTTGTTCTTTCCCTAAGGAGCTGCATTTATTTTTTTCCTTGAGGATTTTCACACTGACCTTTCCCTTGGGCAGACCTGTTTCTTTTTCAGGACTCAGAAAGTGTTTTATTCATCTTCTGGAGGCTTTTTGTGTCCCTGAAGATGGGGTGTGTGAGGATAAACTCTGCCTCGGCACTGACCACTTCTCAAGAAAGCACCTGCTAAGACATTTATTTCTCATCCAAGGAAGTGAGGTACTGTGGTTGGTTATCCATATCCAGCAGGGGATACTATGTGCTTACTCTGCCACTGTAGCCGAAAAAATGGAGCTAAAGTCACACAGCTAAGTATTAGAAAAACAGAGTAAAAAATCTAATTCTTTGGAATGAGGCAATCCAGCAATTCCCCCTTCTGACTGTACCCAAAGCAAATGAAAACACCATCTGCCAGGGACATCTACTCTCCCTGGTTCATTGAACATTCTTCAGAACAGCAGGATATGGAAATGACCTAAGTGTCTGTTGAGGACAAATGGCTAGGTGTAGTGACCCACACCTGTGATCCCAGCACTCAGGAAGTAGAAGCAGGAGGGTCACAAGTCAGGTTAACCTCTGCTGCATAGTGAGACCTTGTCTCAGAAAACAAGAAGAAAAGGGAAAAAAAAAGGGAGCGAAGGAGGGAGGGAGGAAGAAATGGAAGTGAATTAATAAATAAAGCAATAACAATATCATTGAGTTCTGAAAAAAGAAGACATTGTCATTTTTCCAAGCCAGATGAATCTAGACAGCCTTATGCTAAGTGAAATGAGCCAAATACAGAGGAAAAAATAATGTATGATCATACTTGTATGTGGCATCTTACCAGAAAAGGGGATAATTCTAGAAATAGAGAATGGAATGGAGCTAACAGGGGAGGGATGGGAAATGGACAGATATAAGTCAAATGACTTTTCTTTTTTTAATTTTTTTTATTTATTATTGTATGTGTATGAGTGTACTGTCTGCATGTTAGTTTGTGCACCCGTGTCGTGCAATGCCGCAGAGGTCAGAAGAGGGTCTCGGATTCCCCTGGAACTGGAGTTCTCCTAGAATTGGAGTTACAGACGGTTCTCAGCCACCATGTGGGTGCTGGGGATCGAACCCAGGTCCTCTGCAAGAGCAGTCGGTGCTCTTAACCGCTAGGCTATCTCTCCAGCCCCGACTTTTCTTAATGTAGCAGATATGTATAATGAATAAGTCCAGAATTCTAATGCCCAACATGAGGAGTGTACTTTAAAAATTGTGTTGTATTTGGGGGGGGGGTGTTAAATGAGTAGCTTTTAATTTATTTTGCTACAAAAAAATGTAACTATAGGGGAAGACAGATATATTGAATTGCTTCATTACAGTCACCATTTGTCTTCCTGTACATATCCCATGATATCAAGTTGTGAATTTTATGCACAGAACAATTTAGTTTTCAAATGCAAAACAGCTCTTTGGACCCTGAGCACAGTACTATGGCATCCGTGTTCTGCTCTGTGATCGTGGCTGTGTACTCAATGTGGCTGCTGAGGCTGAGGAGGTTCGAATTACCCTCCCCGTTCTTCCTGTTTGAACCATAGAATTCAATATTTTAAGGTGGGCTGTGCCTCAAACTTGAAACCCATTTGAATGATTTGTGTTAAGCTTTACCTCTTCTTAATAATCGGTTAGAATAGAGGTTATGTCCTTATAAAACTAACTTGGATATGTTCTTTCTTAAATCTGTTTACTGCTATATTTCTTTTCAAGAATTCTATTAACAAAATATCACTGTCACATATTCTATTTTTGGTTTTTTTTTTTTTTCATTTTATTTGTAATCATCTCTATGTGTGTATGCCTGTGTGTGGATATATGCATGTAAGTGCAGTGCCTGTGGAGGCCAGAAGAGGGCACCAGATCCACTAGAGTTGGGAATGGAACTCCAGTCCTTTGGAAGTGTAGCAAAAGCTCATAGCTGTTGGCCCATCTCCCCAGCAACTCGTTTATTTTTTATAATTATTCCAGTTCTTACATTGTTTCTATGTCTTCATCAAAGCATCTGAGCCTCTCTCTATAATGTATTTAGTAATTAATCTTCATGCTATAACAATGTTATAAAAAAAAAAAGACTGGCCCTTGTGCTTTAGACTTCACAGTCTCATCCTGTGCTTAGCCTGGGGCTAGCTCCCTGGGTTCCACTCCTCAATGGAACATCTTCCTAGGAAGGTAGCATGTACCTGTCCAGATGTGTTGCCATCAAACACATCAGACACACAAAGCCTTTGTCAGACTTCAGTGTCTTCCCTGTGGTATTCCTTTTTATTCTTTTAGTGGTACCCTTTAATGAATACAACTTCTAATTAAATGAAATCCAACTTTTCTCTTTTAGAGTTGCTATAGCTATGTAGTCTCTTAAAGTATTGTTTTTGCCTTCATATGCTTAAGTTGTAATATATCAACTTGTTTATAAAATTCTTTAAGATATATCTTCATTTTAAGCCACTACTTAAAAAAGTAGATTCTAAATATTCAGTAGTCTTTCTCCTTATTGTCTTAGTGCCTTATCTTTACATATAAATTGCTCAGTTGTAATGAGCATTTCAGTATGATATGTTTAGAAAATTATTAGACAGTTTAAATTTTACTGCTGAAGATAAAAAATATTCTTAGCACTAATAATTATTCTGATGCTTCCATGATGCCTTTGCATTAAATAAAATCCAGGCCCCATAGTGCTCTCATTGAAATGGATCTTACATGGCTATGTATGGATATCATACGAAGTATCCAGTATTATAGCACAGCCTCCTTCCATGTATATACAGACCCAAACTGTACATTTAATTACAGCATTTGGTCATAGCCATGGCAAAATCCCACAAAGCACATTGAAAGTCTGTCAAATAGTTATTGCATGAATGCCTTGTCACTTTCAATCGAGAAGTATTGAGGAAATCAGCAGGCTCATTAATCACCAAAAACATCAGAATGTTCTTTTTTAATTAATTAATTAATTAATTAATTTTATTTAATTTTTTTTTTTTTTTTGGTCTGACCAAAGCTGTAGCCCCAGCTGTCCTGGAACTCACTCTGTAGACCAGGCTGGCCTTGAACTCACAAAGATCTGCCCACCTCTGCCTCCCAAGTGCTAGGATTAAAGGCCTGCGCCACCAGGCCCAGCCAAAATGTTCTTTAGGGATCATGAAATTAAGGATAGGTAGGTCAAGTCAAATGGCCAAGATAATGATACAAATTAAATCAAGGTCCAGCCAGAGAAAATAATCAAGCTTAAATCTTGTAGTCTGGTTCATCTTCATATCAAACACAGACCAAGCATCAGATCTGAAACATATTTTGTAGGTTCTAATAGTAATGTTTTAATATAAACTCTAATAATGTTCTCTAAGCAAAGTGATATATGATATTTCTGGAAGTTTTGTGTGAATAATTAGATTTTCTTTTATTTCATGGATACTTCATGGAAAGATTATGGTTAAATATACCATGTTTGAAGTCATAAATTATATTTGTTAACAAGAGTTTCTAACTTGTGGGTCTGGAGAGATGTCTTAGCAGTTAAGGGCACTTGTTGCTCTTCCAGAGGTTCCTAGCACCCACATGTCCTTAACTCCAGTTCCAGGGGATTAAGATACCCTCTTCTGGCCTCTGCAGGCATTGCACAACATGAGTGCACTTACACAGGTTCAGGCAAAACACTCATACACATGAAAGAAAAAAATAATAAAATATTAAGAAAAGAATTTGTAACTTGTAAGAGTAAAATAAATGTTACTTTTTAACCTTTGTTGCCTTTTAGTGCATTTACATAATATTGAAATAACTGGTTAAAATATTTAAAAACATAGTGTTTGCTATAAAAATGTCATTCAAGCATTATTGAGGTAAATTATTGGAATGAGTTTGGTTTTGCTATTATTTTCTGTTTTAATTTTTCTTCTGGAATTTTTATTTTTTTATGTGCATGAGTGTTTTGCCTGCATATATTTAAGTGCACCATTCAGTGTCTGAGGAGGCCAGAAGAGGCTGTGGATCATGAAATTGGAATTATAGGTGCTTGTTAGCCACCATGTAGGTACTGGGAAACAAACCTGGGTCCTCTGCAAAACAGCTGAGCCACCTTTCAGCCCCTGCTGTTATTTTCTTAATGATAAATTCTCATTCATTATTTTATATAGTTATATAGACAAGTCATATTTTATGTGTTTACTTTATCAATATCCCTAGAAGGTTTACTATAGTCTTTTATGGATGGAGGGGGAAAAGGAAGGTTTAGAATGTGGGAGAGAGTTATGAAGCTGGAAAGACTACAGAAGATAGCACAGAGGAGGGTGGGGGAGCTGCTCTGTCTGTTTTAGTGACAACTTACATGCCAAATTACAGTAATTTCTGTGTTCTGAGATGCTCATTAAGTCAGATTCAGCCAATGCTCCCATAGGCTATGAACCAGCCACCACATTGGTCTCCACTATGACACCTTCAAATAAAGTGCTGAGTTAATTCCATTGTAGCAGAGAATGGCTTATAGCCCACAGACAATAGCTTCCCTCCTAAATATATTCACAAATGCCTCATAAATGTTTGCTTGGGTGTTTTATTTAGAAACAACATGGATAAATATTTGAAAGAGCAATGCTAATGGCAAAGCAAATGTTAAACTGTAAAATAGCTCTAATGAATGCTTTAAAGCCTGCACTCTTCAAATAGAGCTGGCTAAAGAGAGAGGAAATATAAGAACACAGCAGGTGAGCTCTGTGTGTGTGTGTGTGTGTGTGTGTGTGTAGGTGTGTGTGTGTGTGTAGGTGTGGTGTACGCATGCATGCCTACACATTGCATATGTGTGCAGCTATGTGAAGCAAATGATATTTGCAAAGTAAAAACCATATATGCTAAACAGAAAAAAGCTGCATTCAACAGACACATGCCGGAAAAATCCGGGGTTGTAATTTAGGTTTTATAGTCCAGGAATGACTAGCTTGCTTTTAAAAGCACTACTTCTCCAATGTTTTTATTTCATTCTTTGATCAAATATGTCAGGCAAGGAAGAAAATGGTCATTTATTTCTTTTCAAAGCAGGAAGAAAAAGACTGACATTAAATAGCAGTCATGAGGGCACTCATGAAAGTTTCCAAGTATTCGTCAACATGCCTGGCTTGAAATGGCAATTTACTTAATCAGATTTGCATCTTCAGTAATACCAAAGCTTGTATCCTAGAGATGATGGAGTCATTCCAACCTAGGGGCCAACAGATCACACGTGCATATGGCAATGTAATTGTCAGGAAATGTCCTCGTGTCAGATGGGGTCATGGCTTAGACTGAAAACAGTCCTGTTCGTGCCTCTGCAGCATATGAGGAGACAGCTCCACTTTATTAGTGAGATTATACTGGCCATGGATGGCTGGTTGTCTTGATCATTTGCAAGCCAATTGTGAAGCCATTGATGGGGTCACTGGGCAGCCCAATCCAATTCAGTCATTAAGACAACTGGAGTAAGCAGACTGTAAAATGGTTGGTCTGGTTATTTCTTAATGATGTAATTGCATCGACCGCAGAGAGATCCAATTAATTGCTGGGCAATTGGTGACTATGGTGGTCTCACCAATACAATCAGCTGCCAGAAACAGATTTGAATTGAGTGTACACCTTCTTGATCAATTGTACAATTTATTATTACCAAGCTAGAGATTAGAGGGGGGAGGTGATTTAATTTTGTTGATTTTGTTGTCTCCATAGATGAATTATATTTCTTAAGCTGTTGTATTTGTTTAGTTTCTTAATTTTTAATACACTAGTAAGCCATCAGAGATTAGAATGCTGTTTTAAGATATGGCTATTTTACTTGACCTGAATAAGTTTCATTTGGAAATTCTATAATCGATTGTGTAGATCTGGAGGGTAACTGATTATGTTAGAAAACAGTAAATAAAAGGCAAGGCTTTTATTTAAAAACTTTTTTTTATTAAAAACTTTTTTATTTATTAAAAAAACTGTAATCCACAAGGGGTAGGAAAAACACTATCCCTTCACCCTTGCAGGTCATATCTGAGAAGCTCACTTCCGGGTTTTTCAGTCTTTCAGGACATAGCAATTTCAAGGATTCTTCTGCTGTGCTGAGTAGTCGAGGAGAGAGTATGGTCTGAGTACAGTGGCATGCGGAAATGTGGGGTCACTGCAGCACCTTGAGGAGTCAGGACAGAGCCGCTGAGCATTTCTGCTCTTTCCCACTTGTCAGGACAAATTCTCCATGGTAATTTCCCTCAAAAAATAAAACAAACTAACAAACGAAGAACAGTGGGACTTAGCTTTTCTTAGCTTGGACTTGATTATTAATTATTAATTAATTATTGACTTAATTAGTGGTTTCCACTGCTTAGTTGTGCCTGGAATATACAATAAATGTTTGTTGTTTAAGTGAATGATTATTTTCTTATATCAAATTTCTCTCTGAATAGTTGATTCCAGATAAGCATAAAATGGTAGGCAAATATTGTGTTCTTTACTTTAAAAATAATAAATTCATAGGTTGGAAGTGACCCATTTTGTAAGTTAACTTACAGGTAATAGGTTTCCTTGTGCATTTTTTTTTCAATGAGTCCAAGAGCGGTTTATTTAAAAAAACAAGATACATAGAACCTTAGTTCACTTAACCAAAAGAATGAAAGATCAACTCTAAGTCAATAAAATTAAAGGTGAAAGGGGAAACATCAAAACCTACAACAAAAACATCCAGAATATTATAATGGAATGCTTTAAATATATATACCCTAGGCGTGGTAGTGCATGCCTTTAATCCTAGCACTTGGGAGGCAGAGGCAGGTGGATCTTTGTGAGTTCAAGGCCAGCCTGGTCTACAGAGTGAATTCCAGGACAGCTGGGGCTACAGGGAGACCCTGTCTCAGAAAGACCAAATATACATATATATATCCTATTAAATTTGAAAACCTTAATAAAATGGATGAATATCTTTTTTTGCAAAGCCAACTTTTTTTTTAAGGGATTCTACAATATAGTGACACAGTTGTTTGCAGATAACATTGATGTTACTCAGTTTGTCATACAATTAGGTAATTGGTACATTTTTCAAGTATCTATGTCCAAATTTTGAACAACCCAAGGTTCCCATAGTCCAGTTGGAGAAGCTTGTATGCACAGGCATGTTGATCAGTTAGGAGTCCAGACTATATTCCTGTAGTCTCACGATTCACCCCTATCTCTCTGCAGCCCTTACAATCTACCACGCCTCCTCTTCAGCAGTTTGTTCCCTGGGCTTTGGGAAAGGGGCACAAGTGGGAAGAAGAAAAACAGTCTAATTTCTTTGGAGTTTTCATTTTGGACTCTCTGTTCAGTTGTTTCCCTTCATGGGTTGACAGCTTTTCCAGTGATACCTTTTTAGTCATACTAAACAAAGCACAAGCAATTGGATGTACAGGCATTTAAGCAGTACCAATTATTGTGTCAAACTAAGCTTGAGCATAGACACAGATGCTTGGATGGTATGCTAATCCGCAAACTGTGGTTTTCTATAAAGGTAACAAGTTCTTATTGTGGCTTTATAACATCTCCCAACCACTAGGATTAAGCTTGGCATCACCTGTGAGTTATTCCTCCAAGGGAGAGATATAGCAAATAGATTTGGGATATATATAGAACACTTGGCTGCCACTGTTGACGTATCTCCAGGCTGTTGAGGTGTAGTGATATTGACGGAAGAGTCTTGCTTGTCTCAGGGAGACCAATATTTTGTATATGCTTTAGTGGCCTTTGGTAACGCTCTCTTGCATTTCAGAGGCCAGTTTGTAGCCAGCAAGTGACGTCTCATAACATTTTTCATGCTCACACCAGGTCTTCGACAACAGGGACTTACTGCCTTTCTCCTTGCATTGTTAATTTCTACAGTTTTTTATTTAATAAACTTTGGATGGTGATTGACCATGGGTAGTTAAAACTATACAAAGTAAAACCATGGATATTAGAAGGAGCATTGGTGGCTACTGTTTCTTTAATCCTTGTAACTATTTCACAAGGAAGTTAAGGTCTTCACAACGGGACTTCTGCCTTTCTCCTTACATATACCCACTTATAGCAAAAGGCCTTTATAATTTTGGGGGGGCGAGGTTTGAATCCCTAGCCAATATCTCCTAGGCAGAATAATTCATTGCTATGTCAGAGCTTTCCTGTAGTAATATTTTTTGCTTAATTACACAACTTATAAACACTTTACTATTGGATTTGGCTCTAGATAGAGAATATCCTTTCACAGTTCCTATGCCTATCAGTCAATTAATACGTTATGCCTGTTTTATAGGAAATTACCACTGTAACAATTGGCTCTAGTTTACAGTTATGGAGTGGTTTCATTACCATCATGTTTTTCTTTTTCCTATAAAGGGGAGAGGTAGGAAGGTTTCTCAGTATCTGGAAGGTAAACTTCATTAGGGCCCATTATAAACAGTTAACCCCAATATTGTTCAGAGAGATGCTCAGTGTCTGTGACTCAGGCAGTCTGAGGTTCCTCTTTCGCAAAGCCAACTTTTTATTTGAAGCTTTGTGCATTTCATACAATATGACCCAATCAAATCTAGTCCCGTTCCCCCTTCCACCTTGTGGGGTTTTAATACGTATTTTATTTTGGTGGATTTTCCAGCACATACGCCTCCTCTCCACCCCCCCAACATTCTCCCCTTCCACTTTGTTCTTTTGTCTACCACTCCATCCTCCCTTAAGGCCTTCTTTTCTCTAGTCCTAAGGGCTAGTGTCTTGGTCTTTATCCATATTTCTTTCTGCCTGGATATGGATATTGAACAATTAGAGATTATGATCCACATATGAGAGAAAACATATGATATTTGTCTTTCTGGGCCTGAGTTATTTTATAAGCATTGTCAGTTCCTGTGGCTTAAAAAAAATAAGTCTCTATGTCCAACATATTGAGGTTTGAATAACCTTTCTTTTTTGTATGATTACCAGAGTAGGTAGCAGTGATGTATGTGGGCATGTCTTTTTCTGAAATATATGAAAATATACTATTGTAACACCCAGTTTTTGTAATGTCCTTATGTACTTTTAAAAGTTTTCTAGAAGAAATCTCCATATTCCTGTACCACAACAAGACCTGCATTAATGACAGCACCAGGTGATATCTCATCATAGATAGGGAGAATTTTTTTTTTTTTGGTCTTTTCGAGACAGGGTCTCCCTGTAGCCCCAGCTGTCCTGGAACTCACTCTATAGACCAGGCTGGCCTTGAACTCACAAAGATCCACCTGCCTCTGCCTCCCAAGTGCTAGGATTAAAGGCGTGCGCCACCACGCCTGGCTTGATAGGGAGAATTTTAAGGAGTCCCACCTCTAGATGAAGAGCTACAGGCAATCAATGGATGCCTAGGGAGAATCCGTTTTCTTGGGGGACTGGTTCCCTGACAGACTATCAATCCCAAGTGGTCAGCCTTAACTAAATCCATATACACATGAGCAGTGCTAAATGGACACAGTGAGATTTTATATATTCATATATGTATATATGGATATTTATGAATGTAAGTGTGTACATGTAATAAAAATAATCAAAGAAGAGGACAAGAAATTGAAAAGGAATGGGGGGGACATTGGGAGGGTTAGAGAGAGAGAGTGGGAGGGCTACAAATAATGCAAATACAATAATCACATAGGAAATTCTCAAAAATAAATATATATATATATATATATGTTTTTAAAAATAAATAATATCAGTTTTCTGCCCAAATGCCATTTGATGGCCTCTGTAAGAATTCCATCTCTGCTGGGACCTTATCTGCCTGCCAGCTACTCAAGCAGTTACAGTGAAACACATGCTTCACACACAGCCTGAGTGCCATTCCCAAATCCCACATGATGGAAGGAGAGATACAACCACCACAAGTTGTCTCTGACAGTCACACGTGCCTGCTGTCGTGACATGTATGCACCTCCCCAACACCCAGAGACCCAAATAATAATAATGAATAAACATTATTCTACTTAAAATCTTTTCTCTGCTTTTGAATGGAGAAATCCTAGTCACCATTATCATGTGATCATTTCATTCCAAAATTAATTCATTTTCTCCAAAAATAACCCACAATAAGCAAAATTAGAACTGAAAAGAATTATGTAATTTAAACACTATTGCTGAAGATGGTTGAAAAAAATACCTTAAAAATTATATATATGCAAAATGTGAAGAGGAAAATTTGCAAAGTGGACAGTGGGAAGACAAGTAGCAGCAGAACGCGAGGTGAAAACTGTCTTTGAAATGATCTGGATCTTAACTCTACCATCTGTGTTTGTTACTGTCCTTCTAACGTTCTCAGTATTTTTAATAATAAGAAGTGAGACTGACATATGAACTTTAGCTCTTACAGAATCAACATATTCCACTACTAATGAGCGGTTGAAGAAATAATAAGAGAAGTAAGCTGTGTTTTCTGTCGTTGCTAATGAGAATGCTATGCTAAATGGTGAGCGAGTTGTCTTAAAAATAGTAGAACTTTACTTTGGTTTCCTTGTTTCTTTTTTTAATTTATTTATTATCTTTTATGTGTATGAGTATACTGTCTGCATGTAGGTCTGTGCACCCTTGTCCTGCAATGCCGAGGAGGTCAGAAGAGAGTGTAGGATTCCCCTGGAACTGCAGTTAAAGATGGTTCTTAGCCGCCATGTGAATGCTGGGAATCGAACCCTGGTCCTCTGCAAGAGCAGTCGGCACTCTTAACCGCTGAGCCATCTCTCCACCCCCGCCCCACCGTTTCTTGAAAGCAAGTTTCTTTAGAAACTATTTCAGAAGTTGAATCTGTCTTTTTCCTCATGGGCATAACCTTCATCACCACTAGCAGAGGAGGTACAAAACTTTTCAAAGACAAGAATAAAGTCAGTGTCAGTATTTCAGAGAATTTCAGTTGGTCTCAGACTAATTTATTAGAATAGTAATATGTATACTTTATATCCAATTAAAGAAATTCTCCTTGGGTATTTTCAGTAAATATCAGGGGATATTACTGTACTGAGTAAGTTCTTTAAGTTCACTAAACACCTCAAGTTCCTTTCTCCATGACATACCTATTAAAGAAAAAAAAACTATTGCATGGTAATGACATTCATAGGAATAATATGAAAGTTACATGAAGGTGCTTCAAAACTCCCCTTAAACAGTTAGATCTTCCTGGTGCTATTATCAGTCACAATGGCAGAAAAAAAATACTGCTTATGAACATACTGCAAGAAAAGAGGAATGAGTTTCTTTCCTATTGTTTAATTGCTTTTCCTTCCTCTGCTTTTGTAAGAATGGAAAGGTTGGGAGAGGTGGCCAGGATTAAATGATACAGTCACCCGTCTAGGAAACTGATCAGCACAGGCTAACTTCTCATCTATAATTTGCATTGGTATTGACTATCATTCTAATTGGCTGTCTCAGAAGCTACACTCACCTGCATTTTGCATAAAGACCTTGGTGTCCATGGCTCTGAAATGTGTATCTCCATTGCAGGGAGCAAGCACATTTGCCTGATTGATGGAGTTGCTGAGTCAGTAATACACTGGCTTCTGGGGTCTTCTCAGGAGGACTTCAGTTGGCTAGTCCGCCTATACTCATCCTCTCACCTATTAATATCAACCTTGAGATCTTTATGCATTACCAGGGGAATCTAAAACAATGCTTTATTTAAGCAGGCAGAATACATTCTGGAGATCTACTGTAGAATGTGATGACTACAGTTAATAACGGTCTGTTATGTACTCAAAAATTCCTTAGAGAGTAGATAATGTTTTCTGACAAAAATATGTGTTGATAAATGTTAATCAGTTTAATTATTCTATGATGCATGCATAGATCAAAACAGCACCTCGTAAGACATAAATATAGCAAGTTTTCTTTGGGTCATTAAAACAAACTAAAGGATGGGCCATACTTGGGTGAGGATTGTAACTTGTTGTGTTTTCTTTTGGACTGTGTCTATAATCTATATTAAATAGAAGAAATTTGGTTGGACAAGTTTAAATGCAGGCCTCCTCTGAGTCAGAAATGCCACTATCTGTCCTCAAAAATCATTAAATTCCACTCTAGTTCATAAATGCAATGTAACAGATAGCTGACATTTGCCTTGAGGGAAAGAAAATTAGATTTCTGTCAAATTAAAGCCATGAACAAATGTAGGAATTTGGGATTTGTTTATTAAGTGAATTTGTAGTTCTGCTTATAAACCAAAAATTTTTCCTAGTTTTTAATGTTTTATGCTGCAACATGCCCATTGGTATATTAGATGTGCAGAAAACATTCCAAAGGGCATTCTAAAATGGTTTAAACAGTAAAGTAGTATTATTTAAATTGTTCAATACCTGAAGTCATGTATTATCTATGTTCACCAATATTCTATGCTTTCATTAAAAAAAAAAAAGTGGTTAGCAGCCAGGCGTGGTGGCACACGCCTCTAATTCCAGCACTTGGGAGGCAGAGGCAGGCGGATCTCTGTAAGTTCAAGACCAGCATGGTCTACATAGCAAGTTCCAGGACAGCTCGGTCTACAGGGAGACCCTGTCTCAAAAAGACAAAAAAAAAAGTGCTTAGGGCATGTTAGGTGCTTAGCATCTGCTTCATGAACAATAAAGATGAATGTCTAGACTGCGTGCTTTCATCTTAGGGCATATTTTAAGTTCAAAAATATTCTTGAGAGCTGTGAGTTCCAATGGTTTATAAATACATCATGATTTCTTAAGAAACAATGAGTGTTAGCCGGGCGTGGTGGCGCACACCTTTAATCCTAGCACTTGGGAGGCAGAGGCAGGCGGATCTTTGTGAGTTCAAGGCCAGCCTGGTCTACAGAGTGAGTTCCAGGACAGCTGGGGCTACAGGGAGACCCTGTCTCGAAAAAACCAAAAAAAAAAAAAAAAAAAAAAAAAAAAAAGAAACAATGAGTGTTATTTTAAGAAGTTGATGTCATCTCCTGTTATTTGAAAGCAATTCTCTTCAGTTATATTCAATTATTTCAATAAAAACTAGCTATTGTATACAGTGGCATGTAAGTAGAAAAGATCATTCTGATATTCCATTTATTATAAAGGGAAAAATTCTGGAAGCCAAGTGAAGACACATTTAAAAGCAAAGCATTTTATTTGTTCTTGAAAAGTGTTCCTAGGATTTAGCCTATATTCAAATATTTAGCTTCAAAATAGCCTCCTTCTCTCCCCTGAAATCTATTGTGCCTCCCTGGCAATAAAACTTCATGTTCCATGTTGTCTTACCAGCTCATTTTCATTTGTCCTCTGCTAGCAGCTAAGCAGAATTATTTAAGGAAAACTGGACAAAAAAAAAAAAAAACAGAATAAAACAAGATACAACATTAACCACAGGCTGAAGAAATCATCAATTGCTTAAAAAAAATTCTGTAATCTCCTGGCCTCACTCCTATGACCAACGAGCTGCCCTAAAGGTACTTGTTGGAGATTCTCAAGTGAGTTCTAATAGGTGGCTTCATTTTCAGGTCCAAATTTAGACAAGTTTCCCTTCGATCCTCTTTACATTACACTGTGCAGTCAGCAAACATTCATGCCCCCAATTGCTTATTAAAAAAATCATTTGCTGAGTGTCAGACATACAGAAAAAGATTGTATAGTCCCTTAATATTCCAGGTTCCATTTGGTAAGGGTGGTGAGCCAGAGACAGAGGTGTGAGAAAAATTACTCAAGTTGTACAACTGAGCTTATCCAAGGTCAATGTGAGCATGCAGAAGACTGGCCACTAATGCTGTTTAGAGGAGTGTGGTTAAATCATAAGATGAATCCTAAAGGACTGTTAAAGGGAGACATTCAGAAGAAAAGATGAAGAGATAGACTTTGGAGTCTTAAGAGAACAATATGGATACAAAAAGCAAGATGAAAATAGAACACAATCCAGAATCTACAGGCAAGTAAGTACAATGAGCTTCAGGAGGCTGATGAAAGGTGCCAGACGTTCAAGGGCCGTGTAATCTGATGAGGATGAGGGTAGTGTGCAGCCAGATGAGGATTTGGGAACCCATCAGCACAGGGACCACATGACCAGAGATCAACCCAGGGGCACATTAAAAAACCAACTTTCCCAAACCACTGGGCTGCCTCTTAGATACACAGCAAGGAGAGGCAAACCCAGCATACTGCTGATAAACGTGGTCCCATCGGCAAAGCCAAGTATCCAGGCTGGTATGGACATATAGAATGTCATGAGCTGGGTTTTGTCTTTGTCTCAGCATTGTCCATCCTATGCTATAGATATTTTTGGAGTCAGAACACATTAAACCCCACAAGGCAAGCCAGAAGGGATAACTAAATGTCATGGAAGAAGAGTAGTCCTAAAAGGGAGTTTTTGTTAACTGACCTTGGTGGGTCCTCTACTGTGTGTGGCCTGTGAGATAAAAGAAGCAGGTCGGGGCTGGAGAGATGGCCTAGCGGTTAAGAGCGCTGACCACTCTTACAGAGGACCCGGGTTCGATCCCCAGCACCCACATGGTGGCCGAAAACCGTCTGAAACTCCAATTCCAGGAGAACTCCAGTTCCAGGGGAATCTGAGACCCTCTTCTGACCTCCGCGGCATTACACGACACGGGTGCACAAACCTGCATGCAGACAGTACATTCATGCACATACAAAAATAAATAAAATTAAATAAGAAAAAAAAAAAAAAAAGCAGGTCATCCGGGGCCAGCAGACATAGACCTGTGTTCTTTGTTACTAGATGTGGAATTCTCTGAACCTCAGTTCTTGTGTGTTGAGAAAAGGAAACAGCATTCATCAAAGAAGATAATATATATATCAAACTATTTGCAAATCATAAAACTATACTCAAATTAGAATAATTATCTGAATATATAATTATAACTATAAATATATATATGTATATATATATGTACTATAAAAGTTGATTTCTCCTTGCAAATATTTACAGTGGAATGACAAAATTGCATTTCTTCCCTATGGAAGAAGGGGCCTTCATCTGGAACATGTTTTTATTCTTTAAGACTAATATGATTTATAATTGGACTTATTGAAATAGGAAGACATTATCTGCTACTAAATCAATCTCTGAAGTTATGAGTGTCATTAAAATCTGAATTAATACTTCTCTGGGCTTCAGTGCTGGTGGCTTCAGGGATCCTGCATGGGAATTCTCTCTCTCATAAGTCTTGATAACCACAGATCCTGTAGACCCCATTTGCAAAGCGAGTGATAATTTTGAACTCTATTTTGTGACCAACATTCTATTAAGAAAGAAATCAGTCCTGAGTCTCTTAGGATGTTGCTAAGATTTGTATTGTACTATTGTCATTAATAACTAAACATCCAAAGGGATGTGCTTACTTTTCATGGGGAACCCTGAATATTTAAAAAATAGGTACGCCTTTAATCCTAGCACTTGGGAGGCAGAGGCAGGCGGATCTTTGTGAGTTCAAGGCCAGCCTGGTCTACAGAGTGAGTTCCAGGACAGCTGGGGCTACAGGGAGACCCTGTCTTGAAAAGACCCCCCCAAAAAAATAGTATGTCTGGAGGGAGTATCCTAAAGTTTGCATGAGCCTCCTCTGGCTTGACCCTCGCATGGATGGGGTGTATGAAGAGTGTCTATCCTAATCACAGACTGGCTCACACCAGACCCTCTCCATCTGTGGTGGCTCTGTGCCCAACACTTCATGCTCTACTCTCCTTCCTACTACAGTCTCTGCCCATTTGGAGACCTTTCTTCCTCCTCTTTAAGTTTCCACACTCATAATTCGATCATCTCTTCTTCAAGGACACTGCATACACTGTGCCCACATTGTTTTCCTCTCCTTTCCTTAGGAACTTGTGAATGACTCTGGCTGCTGTGGCCAGTTAGTTCCTCTTTAGTCTCTACCCCTGGAGGCCAAGTACTAGATAGCTAAGCAAGTCCTGGGCATTTATCTTAGAAGCAATCTGGCTAAAGGAAAATAAAATCCATCTCCAGTTGACCTATCTTCAACTGTTCATTTTGTGTGTTGACGTGTTTGTATTGTTTAGCCACCTCTCACAGAAAATGTTATCTAAATGTCATAGTGCCTTCTCAGCTTTTGTTGGACTTAATATCTAAGTCTTAAACTGAGACTAGAGCTCAGAATCCTGATTAGTTCTGCCTACATATATCCTTTGTTAGGGCTGTTTGATTTGATTTTCTATAAAGACTCATTATGGAAACATGTTCCAATACTGCGAATGCTGATGTCTGTGGTCAAAAGCCATGTGTGTGCGTGTGTGTGTGTGTGTGTGTGTGTGTGTGTGTGTGTGTGTGTGTGTGTAACATCTGAAGGAACACAAAGCAAGACATGAGATTAGGAAGCTGTCCCTGAAGTGACCACATTTCAGGGTCTGATCCTCCTTGCAAATGCTGTGATATGCTGCCCAGATCTTCCCTCCAGGGCAAGGGACATCAGCCAAACAGGAGACAATGAGACACTCCAAACATCATTTTCAACAGCAGGAAAAGCCATCACCAGCCCTGGAAGGGAAGAAGCACGTGTGGTAGTGTTGTTACACATCCAGAAGCTGGGATATTCCGGGGGGGGGGGAGCGGAAGTTGGACTGTCTATGCAGTGGAACTTCAGAAGTGTAGCCACTGCCAAAGATGTTTCAGAATCTGGAGTGGAGAAGAAATACATCAGGGTTTTCTACTTCTCAACTACCAGTCCTCTGTTTGTGATTGGCACTAACCAAATATCACAGGGAGCTACAGAGCCAGAGTAGGCAGGGGGGGGT